>CACRXP010000322.1:689275-709280 GCA_902702965.1 Spirometra erinaceieuropaei | reverse complement strand
CTCGAAAATTTACGAAATAAAGTTTGTTCATTTTCCCAAAGGACTCATTCTTCTTTGAATTATGTTTCTTGGGATGCCCATCTTCCAGTACATATATATATATATATATTGAACATATTATACCGTACTCCCGACAAAGGCACTAACTAAAAGCCCGGACACGTGTTTAACCGATACTCTGCCGTTGCGTGACACACCTGCGAGGGGCTCAGCTCTTCGGCGGGCTCCCCAGCGTTCTCTATGCGGTTTCTGGTATATGAACTCCAGAGAAGGATCAACCGAATAAATTTAGACTTTATTCTGTACAGGACATGGAATCAAGTCTGCGGGACATGACGTTTTAGGGTCGGACTCGCAATTTCACTGAACATTTGAGTCGAAGACAATAGACTACCGTGAAATAGCTACGTAATGCGCATTCTACAATATATACGGAAAGCTGAAATTACTACTTCTGACTTCGTCAGCCTGTTTTACCCCAAGCCTCCCCCCGTCCCGGCAGACTCAACGCCCGAATCAAGGTTATTAGACCAGAAGCTGTTTGCATCGAACTACAGACCCACGTCCTGTCGACTGCAAACAGCAATATTCGAAGTCGGCTGACGATGAAGCCCACCGGCCTATCCTAGTTGTAAGGCTGAATCTAGACTTTCCATTTTTTCCCGATCTCCCAGTCTACTTAATTACTATCTCTGCTTTACGCTGCCACCCATCGCCGGAGGCAGAAATCTACACACACACGCAAAAGAGCACGGCGTTTATGTGTCTCTCTGTGTGTGTGTGTGTGGTCGATCAGGCGATGTTCACGCGATTGTTGTTGTGGCGTCCCTCCATCACCAATAGCGGTGGTTGCCCGGCAACGGCATCCATTAGTACAGTTACTAAGCGAGATTTTTTAACTGTCACTTTATTCAACTGAAGTCATAGCGCCTGGTTAGCAGTAGGGGAAGTCCCTGCTAAAGCTGGTCATTTTGCGGTTGGAGCCATGATTCAAGCAGTTCGCAGCCCCTTCGCATGTACACTCCACACTATGAGCACTCTAACTAGATTAAACTGTGGTCCAATACACCAAGTGAGACAAGGAAATTATAAATTTCTTCCCTACACTGGTGTCTTCATGTCGGGCGTACCAATGTCTGACAGACAGGGGGTCGGGGTGGTATGCTGTTCCTCATGATTTCAGTCCAGATGTTCCCTTGAGCCGTATGAACAGTCTTCATTCCTGGCACACAGAACATTTCAATTCGAAAATACGAAACCTAGAATTTCGGTATTTGTGGAAGGCCACTGGCTACAGTCTGCGCAGACCGTCCTGCACTTTTGATCAGATTCCCTTCCCTGCAGACGCGCTGTTAGGCGCCGAAACTCATGAAATATCGACTGCATGGGAGGGACTACTTAGTTGTAATTTCAGTAGTACTCGGCGTGGAGCATAATCCGAAGTTAATTTTTGCACGACACGAAGTTGACTTTCGGACATTTATTCACTCACGTATGCTAACAGTCTGCGTGGAAAAGTCGCCGCTTCAGTCCGATGTACTCCTTTAGATGCCCATCCAAGTTCGGTCACATTTTGTGTAAAGGACGCATGAAAGCGTTATTTATTTTGCATCTTTCCGTGGAGGCACGTCTTTGAATTTCGAACTCGACGAACCAGACTAGTTGGTCCATAATTATGAGAATGGTTGAGATTCTGCTGTAGATTTTTACATCGGCTGGAATTTATCGTTTGTAAAGGAGGCGCTTTTCAGCATGTGCGTAATCAGTATCAATTACGGTATTGTATGAACACTGGAGTGCTTCTTGATAGGCCCACAAATAACTATGTAAATTTATTTTCGGGCTACCTTCAAACCTTACTGAATCCGTCGCAACGAGGAGAACAATTGTGACGTGCCGAAACTCGTGAAGTATTGACTGCAATTTTCAAACAGACTCCCTTCAGATTGACAAAGTCGAGAGATCAGGGTTGATTATTTGAAGAACGTAGGCTCTCCGGAACAGGTTTATTTAAATGCTGACGTTTCAAAGAGCTGGGTCGGCTCTCCATTGTCAAAGCGTAAACTGCACTTAATCGATCAGAAATTTAATTTTAAGTGGCAGTGTTGTGTTGCTCGGCCTCACGCTGATCGCTTTTTCTCCCCTCTCGCTGCCTAGACCTCTCGGGAGATGGTTGACGGGAGTTTTGCCTGTGTGCTTTGTGAGTCAACACTCCGTCGAGGGCAGCTGATTGCATCTTTGTTGGGCGGTCGGTCTGGCGGTTCCTGTTCTTCCTCACTGAGTAAACTCAGCGTAAGGCCATCTCCGTACGGCTTTCTTACGTCCGGTGTGGTTGTTTGGTCCTGAGCTCTACGATTGTGATGACGTAGGACTTTGTAAGCTGTAGGAAGGTCCAGATGCCTGTTGATAGAGTGGGCATCGGAGAACCACGCCTCAAGAGTTAACCGTTCTGCTTTTGTGTTGCCATGGCCTAAGATGGTAGCCCTCTGGAGGTCAAAAGTATGTCCTGTTTCTCCAACGTGTGTTGCTAGTTGAGAGTTAGGGTCCAACCTCCGAGTGGCCGATTTGTGCTCTTGTAGGCGAGTTTGCAATTTCCGCCCGGTTTCGCCCACGTAGTTGCAGTCGCCCTCATTGCAATTTATTTCGTAGATGACTGCTGTGGTTTCAGCGCGGGGCTACGGGTCCTTAGGTTGCATCAGGCGACGCATTGAAAATGTAGAGCCGACCCAGCTCTTTGCAACGTCAGCATTTAAATAAACCTGTTCCGGAGAGCCTATCTTCTTCAAAACAGACTCCCACGAGTGAAACTACTCCATTGAATTTTCAGTACGACTCTCACTTTCTCTCCCAGAGAGATAGAGAGAGAGAGCGCACATTCGTTTACACCGGGGGTAGACTCCCCCAGCACACCCACCCTGCAAGGTTCCAGTGGAAAGACAAAGTTTATTCCTTATCCGTACGAAACCCGTCTTTCCAAGCTCTCGATTATGTTTGAGGTCAAATTGGGAAAGTTTAGAGATCCGGGAAGATTATTAGAAGAAGAAAATTGGCTCTCCGGAACAGGTTTATTTAACTGCTGACGTTTCAAAGAGCTGGGTCGGCTCTTCGTTGTCAAAGCGCCTACAAGAACACAAAGCGGCCACTCGGAGGTTGGACCCTAACTCTCAACTAGCAACACACGTTGGAAAAACGGGGCATACTTTCGACCTCCAGAGGGCTACCATCTTAGGCCGAGGCAACACAAAAACAGAACGGCTAACTATCGAGGCGTGGTTTTCCGATGCCCACTCTATCAACAGGCATCTGGACCTTCCTGCAACTTACAAAGTCCTACGTCATCACAATCGTAGAACTCAGGACCAAACAACCACACCGAACTTAAGAAGGCCGCACGGAGATAGCCCGACGCTGAGCTTACTCGGTGAGGAAGAACAAGAACCGCCAGACCAACCGCTCGACTAAAGTCCAATCAGTTCCCCTCGACGGAGTGGTGACTCACAAAGCACACAGGCAAAACGCCCGTCAACCATCTCCCGAGAGGCCGAGGCAGCGAGAGGAGGGAAAAATCGATCAGCATGAGGCCAGCCAACACAGCTTGCCATTTCAAATTACATTTCTGATCGATTAGGTGCAGTTGACGCTTTGACAATGAAGAGCCGACCCAGCTCTTTGAAACGTCAGCAGTTAAATAAACCTGTTCCGGAGAGCCAATTTTCGTCTAATGTTTGAGGTAAAAGTTGTGTCCTGAAGACCTTTCGTCGGCAGAAAATTTTAACCACCCTCAACACTGCCATCACGTGTGTTATGTCTCACCTCTGGCGTGGACTGATTTGGCTTGTCTGACCTGGTGCAGGAGGGGGGGTTCGGTTGATCTAGAAATTGAAGGCTAATAAATTGCAGCATGTTCGAGGCGGCCCTCAAGGACGTCAGAAAAAAGGGTCGAAAAGACACCTTTTTTCGGCAAACTGCTATCACAAGGTTGGTATTGCATCTCAACTGAATATTCGAAGGAACCTTTTACAAACCTGTGATTTTTTAGATAAAAGTGAGGGTTAAAGTTGTGCTCTGGTTTGTTTGCGTTTTTTTTCTCTACTCAGTTCAAAATGAAAATCTAATCCTGCTACTTTTTAACCGAAAGACATACTCAGCCACATGTGCATGAACCACCCTTATCTGCTTATGTCTCTGATGATGGATTCGAGCAGGAGTCCGAAACGTCAGGCTGATAAAGCTCTTGTCCCGGCGATCGTGTCTTCTTCTTCAAGACCAGAAAGCGTCTCCTGTGGGATGCAGTTGAACTATGGATGTCTTCTCTTCGCTCCTGCGTTACCGCTGCAAACTTGCCATCTGAGATAGCCCACTTTCGGGCATACACGCACATTCCCCGCTATGCGTAGAACGTTATTGCACGTTGCGTGCCCCCAAATGGACCAACACGGGAGTCAAATCGGAGTCCGGCAGGCTTTATCGAGAATGCGCATCCACAACAGATGTCGACATTTGGGGGTCTGGTGGCACGCCCAGTTGCAGGCTCACGTCGCGCCCGTCGGGATCCGTGCACCCCCGTTTTTTCTTGTGCTGCGAGGTCCTGGTCAGTGTCGGTTGTGAACCAGAGGGTACTTCTAGGCGCGGGTTTACGCCGTGTCAGCCGCCTGCGGCCTCTTCCGCTCCCGGCCTTCTTGACACCGGATCCAGGTGGGGAGGAGAGAGTGCAGTAGATGCTGTGCAAGTCAATTGCCACCTTAGATTAGTTTAGGCGCAAATCACCATCCCTGGGCTTGCCCTGCTGTGGAGTACACGGTGGACTTCGTCGGCAACGACGGTCGAGCTGTCATTCTTTAGTGTAGTCAGGGTACCATTAGATGCAACTGAGGTTGGTTTTAGTTCCGCCGAATGGTTACCTTCGTTACTGCCAATTTGTTGGCTTTTTCACTTCTTGATTCGCAAAATTTCGTAGCCCAACTAATTTCTCCTAATGTGGAATGCCGTCCTCACTAGACGTATATGCCAGTTGGAAATGAGTACATTACTCCGCGCAAGAGAGCATTAATGTGTCCAAATTTCAATCTCCCAGCCAGGCTTGATGCAGTTTCGAAAAAATGCATGGAGACTATTTCGCGTTATTTCATCCGGTTCAGTGTTTTATGGAAGCACTTTTTGCCTTGCTTAATTTCCGAGGAAATTAATGCGCGAACTTGGAGTAACTCTTTCGAAACAGGCCTTTTCAGGCACGGTCCGAAATTTGATATGAATATTTGAGCTGAAATCCATCAGCTACTGCGGAATAACCGCTTAATATTCACAAACCGCCAACAGGCAGCCAGTAGTATAGCATTGTGCAATAATTTACCGTACTAACAACACAGGTATTAGCTAATACCTGTGTTGTTAGTACGGTAAATTATTGCACGAAGTACTTTTTGTCAGGTAAAAGGTCATGAATGTAGTCCTAGGAGGATTCATGGTGTAGAAATTATCGTAACGATAATGCACTTGTCTCTTTAAACGAGGCCTTTTTTCCTCCTTTTTTTTCCCTAAGGACACCTTTCTCTCCCTGCTTGCTGATGACATGGCCGAGGTGCGTTCTGCTGCCGCCAGTCAGATCAAGGACTTCACAGCCAACCTCCTTACCTCCCCGGCGCCGCCAGTCGCTGCCGCACCTAGCGGGGAGTCCTCCTCTTCTTCCGGCAACGCCCCCCTCGCCATGGATGTTAACCGAGCCGCGGAGGATGCCCCGCCTGCCGATTCTGCTGCTGGCGCCGGCGGCGGCGGCGGCGGCGGTAGCAACAAGGCCGGTGACCTACCGGACGGCAATGATCAACAGTCCCTGCCCCCCGCCACTGCTGGTGCTGGGACAGCTCCATCGGGCGGCGCAGCCGCATCCGGCGATCTGCAGAACTCTTTCGTGCTCCAGAAACTGTTGCCCGCCATCTGTGACCTCAACGCAGACTCCAATGTGCATGTCAAATCGAAGCTGGGTCTGGCCATTCTTGGTCTTGCGCCGATTCTAGGCCGAGACTTGACGATTAACCACCTCCTGCCTATCATCCTCTCTCAGCTGCGCGATGAGTCACCGGATGTAAGTTTTTGCACATCGTCTTTACCCTGTAATGTGCGTTCTCTGCTCCTACCTATTTGACTTCAGACCGTGAAAGTGGTGTTTCCTTATCCGTCAGACCCAGACGAACAATTCTCGTTAGCCTTTTTGAAATCCAATTTGGAATCTAACCTGCTACAGCCACTTTGGGGGTCGGATAGAAGGCCTTAAGAAGTGTTTTCATTTGCGCGGATCAAAATTCGCGCCTAATCGCATAGGCCGGTCGCCGCATTCTGATCCCACTTTCCACCCAACACCCACGTTTGACTTTTGGAAACTGCACTGGCTTCAAACAGGTAGTCATCTCAGCTGGTAGGCAAAACCAGATGAGGCTTAGCTAGGACGCCTCCTCGCTCGGCAAACTGGGCTATATGAAGGTTCGCTAGGCCCTTATGCAGGAGCTAAGTCAGCGTTAGCCCTCAAGCCGCCAGCCCTCAGTCGTCTTGGCTTGCAATTTCCACTTAAAGCCTGATGCAAGAGGAATATAGATTCGACGTAAAGCTCCCTCGCAATAATCCAGTTGGTGCTCGAGTCGCCACTGCCCTTCAGGTGTGGTGCCCATCATTGTGTTCGGCGGACGAACTGTTAGAGCTATTTTACTGACAAATGGGTTTATTTGTACAAAGTGGCTTTACACTCGATTTCCATGGCGTCTACAACGAAGGTCTGCTGTAAGTATGCGCTTGATCAAGTGAGGACGCTTCTTTAATAAGTTAGCTCTTGAAAAAACTGATTTGCTGCGTTATTTTGCTGACGAATGTTACTCCCCTCATCTTTTTCCCAAGTGAAGTCAAGGGAAAAATGCGGCTTTTTTCGCCACAGACGAAGAAAACGTCCATTTGTCTCTAGGTTGTAACTGTCTTTGTTGCCTTTCTACAAGTATGAATGCGCCACAAGGTGACCACATAGCCAAAGTGGTTTTCAAAAGTGTATTTTTGCACCCGTGTCGTTTTTGAATTTGAAGCTAGACTGCCCAAAAAGTGCCTTACCGTATGCACAAAAGTTGGAACGGTTGTTTGGTGGTGGGGCTGTTCGCGGCCACTCATGGAATTCCGTGTATGTCTAAAACAAAAGCCTACCTGTGGGCGTTAATCCTGCTTTCCAGGCCATAAAATCACATAGACCAACAGTCCGTACTTTTTTTAAGAAGAAAAACTCCTGTTTTCTCGAAAACGACCGAAAAGTCCATTTTTGGGTTGGCGACGGTAGTTTTAGTGGTTGAACATAGATATGTGGATTCCCCAATACTACAGGTGGCCTGGAGCTGAATTCAGATGGGCTCCTAACTTTAACCCCAACATTGCCCTCCCCCTCCTGAAATTTAGGACAAGACAATCTGCTTTACGGGTAGATCCATATTCCCGTACTCGACTGCTTGGGTTGATCTTTTCTGTTTTGAAAACACGCACGAGTCGGTGGATGTGTCTTGGGACAGTTATTGACTTAGGAGCCTGCCTGAATATAAGGTAGCGTTAAGGTTCGCCTGAAACGTAAACTTCTTCGTTAGGCTAATAAGTCAAATGCACAGCGTTCAAGTTGCTCATCAAGCAGATTTCGATCATGACGTTTCCTGACTCACGTCACCTACTGTGTCTTGCATGCGTGACTAGTTTAGTAGCAGGAAGCTTCTCTGTTATTGTGTGAATGACACGGACAGTTTTTTTAATGAACTACGTCGACTTGACTTGGGGTCTAATACGTCCTCCGATTCGGTCCTCTGCAGAACATTTCAAAAATGGTTACTTCGTTGGCCTGGATGCAGAATGAAGGACAGTTCAATTAAATTTACTTGTAACGTACGACCACCTGGTGGGTATCTCGATACAGCCAGATTCTCCTCGATTTAGGCATCATCACGTAAGGCGGGGGGTTTGCGAATGTCTAATCAGTGGAGACCGTTCGATGTCATCTTGAGAGCCTTGTCCGGCAAAGTTCCCTGCTGATGATTCTCAATCCGGTTCCTTTAGCACAACTTGTGGATCTGTTGGTGGGACGAGTCACTGCACTTGCGACCGCCTCCAGTCTTCTCGGCGTAGTCTGGTCATTGGAACGCGTTTGATGTTGTGAGAGGAGAGAGAGTAAGGTCCATGCTACACAGGCCATCCTCACTATCACTTGAGCCAGGCGCAAGTGATCACGGTTCACCACCTTGTCAAGCACTACGGGTGACAACCGGCTTGCCCATTCGACCTGTGCGTCTTACCTCAGTGCCGTAAATCACAACTACTTACCCACCCCTATGCTTTAAACAGTACCTTAGGATTTTGCAGTTTTGTTCTACTGTCCGGGCAAAGTGCCCCTGTTGTTGTGTTTGGACAAAAATTGGTCCTCGGCGCTGTTGGCTCTCGGGAAGTCCACTCAGAGCACGCGATCCCATAGCACCCCGGTTACTCCAGTGCTCGGATGCCACTTGACTGTTCTGGTGCATCGTCGATTTTCTTTAGTTCGTGGTTTCAAGGGTTGAGTTTACCATCTTATCGGCGGGTAAAACCTAACCAAAGGCGAACAGTATTCGTCATTTTACAGTAGCGCGAGGCCGTTTAACCTGCTTGTATGTAATCGATTTGTCTGATCGGTGCTGCCTGGCTCACGACTCCATGACTCCTCAGACTCGAGAGCTCGTTTATTTCTCTCAGCTGACCGTCGCTGAACGCCGGTCCACTATTCGCACTCCTGGGCGTATCGGACAACCTGTAGCTAGGGTAATAGGCGGCCCCTGTCCCCGGGACGCTGTTGTAAGGGGCGTGGGAACGCGTTCTTTTGCCGCCGTTTGGGAATGTCGCACTTAGCGTTTGGTAAGGGGCGCGCTGTGCAGCAGTCTACTTAAAATGAGGGAGACTTGCGCTGTATAACTCACACCTCCCCCTCTATCCATTCCTAACGTGATCTAGTGACAAGATCGAGTAAATCCAACTAGTAAGGAGACCGGGTCGATAAAAGCCGACGCAGTTCGAGCGTCGCGAACGACAATGTTCAGCGTGTGCTCCACAGCAAGGCGGACGCAAGACAGTGATTTGTGCATGAATTATTAGTGATAGCAGCCTCTGGCGTACCTTCACCCATCTGGACCCAGTGGCAGCACAGAGTCGGGACAGGATCGGACGCAGTGACTGACAAGGCTAAGCAATCCGTCTACGCGTGGCATACACGACCTGGTTCGCGCATAGTAGATCAAGTTGAGCGGCTAGGATTTCGTCTGAGTGGGAGTGTGTTATAGAGGCTACGCTCGTGTGGTAGTTTCGATGGGCGTCAGATTTATTGTAGTGAGGAGTGCGCCGAAGTGCTGTTGGGGTTGATTCCCCCTCCCACTCGGCTGTCCGAGCCGGTCAGCCACCTGATGCCGGGGTTTGGACGAAAGTGGCATTCGCGGCGTAAGCCTGCGCCTGGACGTGCCACAACACGCCCCCCCCCCTCCCCATGTGTGCGTGTCATTTTTTACGGGATACGCGGACTCCGCACTGACCCCCTCTAGCACCCCTTTTTGGTCCAGCGCATCTATCGCGAAGCTCGTTTTAGAGGCCAGGCCGTATAACCTTATATCCCCTGTCTTACCAGGTTGCCTACGCCGCGGACTTGTATATTCGCCAGGTTTACTGTCAAAAGGAGTCGTCACACCTTGACTGACGGTTGTTACCACGACACTCGATAGCGCAAACGTAAGCAAAATTGAATGAAGGGGAAAAGGTTGCGTCTGGTTGGCCCTACTCTCTTCACGGTCCTTCGATGTTCCAGCGACGAAACTGAAGGTGGAGTTGAACGCCGCGCCACACCAGTAATCTGACCACACACACACGGTCTGGTTCTGTTCCGCCAGCGAAGTGGACTTTATACGGCCCAGAGAACCGGTAATGCAGGGCCATTCTAGGCCTGACTCCATAGCGTCCATGTACCAAGTGCAGCTGGCATAGTTCGATTATGTTGACGCCCTTGTCCGACCGTTCCATGCGCGCAAACACTGGTGTTTACTAAACGCATAAGACTTAAGGTAGCCTTCAGATCGCACAGAATGGGCGGGGTAGGAAGTTGTCAGGACCCTGTTTGAAGCCTATAACCCGTCCTTGAGATCCGAGCGCGCTGCTTTGGCTGCTGTCTTCCTGTTAGATCGCCTTCCTGTCCGAATATCAACAGAGGCAACGGAGACTGGGATGGCCGTTTCTGGCTTATCAGACGTCATCATCCTGTGGACACCCAATTCTAGGTTTGCTGGACCTGGGGTTTGAACCCGAGATCTTTGGTCTGACGCTCTACGACTGGGCCACGGGCTCATTGTCCTTCGGTCGTGGCCGCGAATATTAACAGTGATCGCAGAACATACCTGTCCCGTTGAGCCCTGGGGCTCAATCTCGAGTTCCCAGCAGGCAGTTACATAGCGCCTAGTAGTGTATGGGCAGAAGGAGATTACCAGCAAAGACAAGATAGCCATTTTTAGCTTGCCAGGCTTCGTCAGCCAGCCATGCCCAGCTCCGGGCCTGGATGATCTAGGATTCAAACCCGGTTTCTTTGATCACTGGGCGTCCCTAAGTTCAGCGCTCTGTCATTGAGCCACGGACGGCCCGCTGTCTTTCAGTAAGTATTGAAAGTAGTTTCCTCCCAAAATTGGCCAATGTTCTGACTTAACACAAGAGCCATATCGGATTCTGGCAGAAACCTGCCGAACTCTCCCATACGTGAGAACTATATCTGAACTAGTCGAAAGACAATTAAAAAAGTACCAGATACACATAACACACCATCCGGCAAGTACCTTACGCACACAGCTTGTACACCTTAAAGACAGGGTTGGCTACCTCGAAAGTAAAGGTGTTGTCTACAAAATTCCATGTTCTAGCTGTGATGCCGTCTATTGTGGCCAAAATGGGAAATATGTCTCAACACGTATACGTGAACATCAGTTAGCGGTAAAGGGACGCGACCGCCTATCCCAGGTGGCCATACACACACTGGACAGTGGGCACAAATGTGCATGGGAAAACACTCGCATTGTTGGCGCCTGCCTAATAAGGAAGGGCCGCGAATTCCTGGAGGCAATGCATTCAGATGAGGCATACATCAATCGGCATATCGATTTAGATGCCACATACAAAATCATTAAGGGCAGATTCAAACTGACTCAATCAATCCCGAGAAGATGACGTTAACCAGTCATAGAATCCATTGTCAGACTTGGCCTAGAAGTGAATTGTTTTTACACGCCCGTTGTCTGAAGCCGAGCTGGGGAACCAGTCTCGAAAATTTACACAATAAAGTTTACTGTTTCCCAAAGAATTCCATCTTCCTTACAATATCTCTTGGCATGCCTGTTTTTCAAATTTCGGAAATGCGCGGCCATAACAAATGCCAACATTCGGAGTGCAGTGGGAGGCCCAGTTGCCGGCTCTCGTGGCGCCGATTAAGATCCCTGCCTCCCCGCTCCCCTCTGTTGTTGGATAGCATCCTGATCAGGTGTTCGTTGTGAACCAGAGGGCATAGTGATAGGCCTAGATGCGGGTTTACGCCGTGCCAGCCACCTGTGGCCTCTCCCACCCTCGGTTTTTTTCACTTTGTCCTGACACCGGGCCTAGGTGGGGAGGAGAGAGAGTGCGGTAAATGTTGCGCGAGTCTACATCCTGTTGTGGAGCACACGGTAGATATCGTCGGTCACAATGGTCGAACTGTCGTCGAAAGTAGTGTTGTGTTGGCCAAAAATGTCCATCTCGTAAGATAGACCGGAATGCCGAAACTGCAAAAATGCGTGTCGACTGAATAACTTTGCATGTACATGCAAACAACCCGATAATAAACAACAATGATTGAAGCAATAATTCCCCGGAATGAATTTAAAGCAGGCATGGACAGCAGAATTGATTGCTACCAGTAAATTTCGCGACGGCTTCTCAACTGCAGCCGAAGGATGCCTTGCCATTGCACGCCACGTCAAATTGTGTTTACGAATTTACATGCACTTGTGGATGCAAGTACATTGGGTGAACGCAAAGGCAACTGACAGCCAGGGCGGTTGAGCACCTGCCTAAATGGCTTCTAAGGCAGGAGAATAAGATTCCACGGTCTTCTATTACAAAACATCTCCTTGATAGTGGCCATTCGGTTGACCCTAAAACGTCTTTTCGAGTGTTAGTTCGAGCACGAACTACTCGGTTATTGCGCTACCTGGAGGCAGCCTATATAGGGCGGGAGAGACCCGAACAGTTAGACCACGTGGTCAACCTCAGCTTGCCCTGGTAGACCTGAGCCCTTTTGATTTTCAAAATCCCTCGGCATGTTTACTTCCCCATTTTCTTTCCCATGTTGCGTTTTGAAGTTACCATCTCATTGATTAGTCTACGCGCAGCATACGTTGACCTTGCTGTTTTACATTGATTTTCTCTGTCGAAATTCAAATCTCTGCACCTTTCTCATTTGTTATTTGTGTTATGCAACGACAGGCTGCAGTTGAGAAGTCGTCGCGAAATTTACTGGTACCAGTAAATTCTGCTGTCCATTCCTGCTTTAAAAAACAACAAAGCCTCTCACTGTTTGAAGAAACGCTTCGGCTTTCATCAGGCTAGAAATCCATCAATGGTTAATTTAATATGCAACTTGACAGTCAATCGACTGTTTGATGTTTGCCGAAGTTTTTCTGAGTCATGATTTTTCGTTTTCGACGTGCCGGAGATGTGATTTACTACAGTGGAGATAAGTGTATTTGGTCACATGACTAGTAAACATGACTGCGGTTGGCGGATGCACCCACAAGCATGCTATTTCCAGAAACACCTCTCCTCCCCAAAATTTATGTGCGCACCCCAACCATACTGGAATGACGTCCTGGGTAATGCCTGTAGTTCCTAAAATTGACACACAAATCGAAGAATTGTCGTGAATGTGCTCTGATTAGCCTCCTCTAAGTTCTCCCATCAAAAAGTGCCTTGCTGTAGTATTTTGCGACCAGATGCGTACGTCCACCATTTTTTCTCCAAAATGACGTCAGAGAAAAAATTGGAACATTCCGCCGGTCCTGACACGCCACTCTGAGTGATACAGACAATTTTTTCCTCCTGCAAGTAAAAAGAGGACTCCTTTTTCTCTTTATTTTGGAGTGGTCTTTTTCATGTACTTAATTCTAGGCCCCATTCTGTGCACGTCAATGCATTACCGAGGTAAGATATGATTACGTAGCCCCACCTGATGATTACAATACTATTGGGATTGGTGTTAGGGTTAGGGGTTAGGGTTGGGGATTAGGGCAAATATTCCTTAACCACTCAAAGCACAACCGCGCATTCTCAATTGCTTCTCTTTTGCCTACAAGTACGTGACCTCGTCGCCTGTGTGTTCCCCGGCCCCACCTATAAAAGCCCCCTATTACCACAGGTCCCGTATTACAGGTGTCTGGGGCCGCATAACCGCGTCTGACCATTACAGAGTGACCACATGGACAGGAAAGTATTTCTCGAAAGATTTATACGATATTTGATGCATTTCGTCCCCGGTACGAAGCTGAAGCGGGCGAGCAGGACAGGATTTAATGGTACCGAAAAATTTCGCGACGGCTCGTCAGCTGCGTCCTGTCGCTTCATAACATAGATAGCGAGTGGGAAGAATACAACAGATTTGAATTCGTGCTTTTGCTTATTAGATTCATTTGAAACACAAGATATCTTCATTTAGTTAAAACAACTTCCATTAAGATACAGTAGGAAATACGTATCCTGCAGACTGTCGCCTCATATGGATGCACGTTCTGATGTGATGGAATGTAAATTTAAGCGAGAAAGGATCGCGCTGAAGGCCTTCTGGAACTGTGAAATCCGATTTCGCGTTCACGAAAATCAAGCTAGCTCAGATATGAAAAGCGCAAACTTTCCAGTAACTAGGGGGCAACTCCAACTTTAAAAAGTGCGGAATTTCAGTTTACGATATGTTGTACCGTTGTAATAAGGTCGGTTAACAGTAGTTCGGGTTAAACATGGGAATACGCACTTCCCCCGAGGGCGATGGGTGGTCTTGTATCACATTTCGGAGGGGATACCTACGGCCGTAACCTTATTTGAAGCCCAACCCTCGTTGCTGACGATGTCCACTGTGTGCTTCACAGTAAGACGAGGTCAGGGACGTTGACTTGCGCGTGAATTGGTTTGTAGTGATAGTAGACTTGCGTTGCGTCTACCGCACTCTCTCCTCCCCCACCTGGATCTGGTGTCAAGTCCTTGTCCAACGCTGGTTCCCATAACCCTAACCCCCCCCCCCCCTGATGCCGACGATGGGTCTTGGGAATTTGACGCACAGCCGCCTGCAAGCCAGGACGATCCATATTCCCGCGCTCTAACATAGTTTTCTCTGCCGCAGTTGAAAGTGCCAGGCGTAGATAAGTGTATGCGTTGTGCCCACAACACTAGTCACTTTTCTCAATTTCGGCCATTTTTCCCCGGTACAAAGATGAGGCTAGCGTGCAAAGCAGGATTTATTGGTACCAAAAATAGCGCGACGGCTCATCAGCTGCGTCCTGTTGTGGACGTCTTTCTTTAAATGGCATCCTGGATAATGCCCATAGTTCCTAAAATTGACATACAAATCGAGGACTTGTCGTGAATCTGCTCTGATTAACCTCCTCTAAGTTCTTCCATTAAAGAGAGTGCCCTGCTGCAGTATTTTGCAACCAAATGCGTACGTCCACCAATTTTTTTCCCCAAAATGACGTCAGAGAAAAAAATGGAACATTCCGCCGGTCCTGACACGCCACTCTGAGTGATACAGGCAATTTTTCCTGCCTGCAAGTAAAAAGAGGACTCCTTTTTCTCTTTATTTTGGAGTGGTCTTCTTCATGTACTTAATTCTAGGCCCCATTCTGTGCACGTTAACGCATAACCGAGGTAAGATATGATTATGTAGCCCCACCTGATGAGCTCAATACTATTGGGATTGGTGTTAAGGTTAGGGGTTAGGGTTTGGATTAGGGCAAATATTCCTCAACCACTCAAAGTACAACCGCGCATTCTCAATAGCTTCTCATTTGCCTACAAATACTTGACCTCCTCACCTATGTGTTCCCCGGCCCCACCTGCAAAAGCCCCTATTACCACAGGTCCCGTATTACAGGTGTCTGGGGTTTGTTTACTTCAGGTGGGGCTGCATAACCGCGTCTGACCATTACAGAGTGACCACATCGACAGCAAAGTATTTCTCATAAGATTCATGCATTTCGTCCCCGGTACGAAGCTGAAGCAGGCAAGCAGGACAGGATTTAATGGTACCACAAAATTTCGCGACGGCTCGTCAGCTGCGTCCTGTCGCTTCATAACATAGATAACGAGTGGGAAGAATGCAACAGATTTGAATTCTAAATGTGTGAAAATCCCCATCACTATATTCAGAAGAGAGAGTGGCGAGTGAACGTTCCTTTCGGTAAATTCTCATCAGGCCAATACAGTTACATAGGGTGGGGTACAGTGAGTGAAACAAAAAATCGATAAAAGTTAGGTTTTAAATTACAGGTTCAGCAAGAGCGGAAGGGCGCCGAAAGTTGTATGTGGTTAGTCAACCTTTGACCACGGTAAGCGCGGAACCTGAACAAGGTTCTTTTGGGTGCATAGGGTCGGTTTTCGTGACCTTATGGCGGCCGCTTCTGGTGTTGCTAACAGGCGCTGGCCCAGTAGCTTAGGGTAGCTCGAGGGGACCTTGTAAATCACACGAAATGCCTCGGTGGGGTCCACACGATGCCCTGAGTCCACTGCATGCGCAAGGATGGCGCTGTCTATTCTCCTAGTTTCACCCTTTGCCAGCCATGCGGGAAGGTGCTCTCGTATTCTTTTGGAAAGGCGCCGACTCGTACGACCAATATAACCTGCTCCACAGGAGCAAGTGAATGAGTAGATGCACATTGAGGCGGTCTGAGGTGGCAGCCTATCCGTGCAGAAAATCAATGCAGAAACAACAACGTCATGGTTTTGGACTAAGCTGGCTAATAGATAAAGTTAGTAGTTCAAACACCGTGTGGAAAGAATAGTGGAAAAAAGGGGCGTTATCGAGCAAAAAAGAGGGGAAATGAAAATCATGGAGCTAGAGGCTACCATGGCAATGTTACGCTAACCACGTGTTCCACCTGTTTACAAAAATCTGGTTTCACCCGCCGTTTATATGCCGCCTCTAGGTAACGCAATGTCCGAGTTGTTCGTGCCCGAGCAAGTACTCGGAAGGAAGTTTTGGGGTCGACGGAGTGACCACTATCAAGCAAGTGTTTCGTAATGGAGGAACGTGGGATTTTATTTTCTTGCTTTATGAGCCACCTGGGTAGGTGCTCAATAGACCTGGCTGCCATCTGCCTTTGCGTTCGCCCAATGTACTTGCATCCGCAAGTGCGTGTGAATTCATAAACACAATTTGAAGTGGCGTGCATTGGCAAGGCATCCTTCGTCCGTGAAATCCAAAGAGGCTTATTAGGACTGCATGATACTAGTTCGGCTGCATTGTATGTCCTTTCATTGGTGGAACGCAGCCGTCGTTTGATAGTATTTAAAATATTGTCGCCCTTAAAGGGCAAAGATATAAAAACGGACTTTTTCCGAACTGAATGTCCTGTCAATTTTGGCCGTGTAGAGTTGCTGTACTTGTGGATGAAACGTGCAGGATATCCTCGCTTAAGCAGAGACTCCTTGGGGCGTGCAAGTTCTGCATTCAGTGTGTCATTGGAGCAAATGTTTCCAGCTCTTTGAAAAAGAGCGTATACCAAGTTACGTTTCCATTGTATGCGTACAAAACTCAAGAAATGCAAGTAATGTCCCTTCCAAGTATTCTTGTGGAAAACGGAACGTCTCACAGAACCATCTTCCTGTCTAAACATAAAAACGTCCAGAAAGGATAGTTGATTGTCTTGTTCCTTCTCCATTGTAAATTTGATCCATGGATGTAGCTTATTCATAATTGGAAGCAATTCTTCAGCCTCCTTAATGTCTTAAACAATAGCGAAAACATCATCCACGTATCTTTTGTAGAGTGGCAGCATATTCGATTTCGCGGACACATTTTCTTCTAGATGACGTCAGCAAAGGTTGGACCGAGAGGACTTCCCACCGCCACTCCGTCAATTTGTCTATATAATTGGCTGTTAAAAAGAAATGGAACGTTCTTTGGGCACAATTTTAATGCGTCTCGTAGTGTTTCAGGTGGCAGACGAGTTTCGGATGCATGGCTACATATGATGGCTATTGTTTCATCCAGTGGTTCGTTGGTGAAAAGTGATTCTACATCCAGGGATATCGTATATTTGCCCGAAATGTCTTGATTTCTGATTTCTTGAATGAAATGAAAGCTGCCTTTTCGCGTGTAAGTAAAAAACTGTCGTCGGATTGGCTCTAATTCCTTGACTAACCACTGTGCTAGTTTGTGAAGAGGTGAATTATACATACAGTGCGTGACCTGTCTCATGAAATGTTGGCTGAAATTCTGAAATACGTTTTCGATTAGGAAGGATTACTTGGTCGCGGTTGTGATACTGATTATCTCAAGGCATACTCTAATAACATTTTAGACTCGGCAGGATGTCGGCTTTAAAATGCACTTCTTTTCAATCTCCTGTAGAGAGCGTGCTCAGTAAAAAATGACTACTTAAGTAGCATGCATTTTTCCCATTGATTTTCGATGGTCTTGGAAATTCAAATATATTTTATAGAAACCATAAACAAAAATGTGCCTTCTTTTAGTCAATCAATAGAGAATCACGTCTTCTTGATATTTTATACTTAAGGAAGGAGTATAATTAGGTTTTAAAAAAGTTTCTAATTATGAGACTTTTTAAGACCGCGAAATGTCCATTCACATAGCATCGTACCTGGAAATTTACCACTGCTCCTCATTAAATGTACAACATGGTCCGCATCCATTGGTAAATTTTATGGACCCTGTATGATATCTCTTTAATGACATAGAAAAATATGGGATTTTCTTTACGCGGAACGCATGCACCTTGTAGAGTGTAATCACTAAGCGCTAATGCAACGAATGATCAGGCTCCAAATTTTTCGGCAATTAGAAAACTTTTTTAAAACCTAATTATACTCCTTCCTTAAGTATTAAATATAAAGAAGACGTGATTCTCTATTGATTGGCTAAAAGAAAGCATATTTTTGTTTATGGTTTCTACAAAATATATTAGAATTTCCAAGACCATCGAAAATCAATGGGAAAAATGCATGCTACTTAAGTAGTCATTTTTTGTCAAGCACGCTTTCTACAGGAGATTAAAAAGAAGTGCATTTTAAAGCCGACATCCTGCGGAGTCTAAAATGTTATTAGAGTATGCCTTGAGATAATCAGTATCACCACCGTGACTAAAGTAATCCTTCCTAATCGAAAACGCATTTCAGAATTTCAGCCAACATTTCATGAGATAGGTCACGCACTGTAGACAAAATTGGTTTTAGGGGTATATCCCTCTTATGCATTTTTGGTAATCCATAAAGTCTGGAAGTATATGAACCCCTAGGCTTTAGGCAAAACTCCAAAACAGCGTTTTCAGTTGACGAATGTTCATTTGGTAGGCCATCCTCATACAGACTACTAGAGAAGTCGATAGAAACGAATGTGGGCCACGATAATTATTAGCGTAGACGAAAGTCTCGACTTGGAAAGAGAGTTTGTTTCCCACCAAAATGTACGTCTTTATGTGAGAAAATAACTTTGCCGTGACATGATAGGCTGCTAGGTAAAATGCGCAACGCCCATGGTAAAATCTGGACTGACTGACTGACTGGATTCCAGTTGTCATGTTTCCTCAGTTTGGTCACCCACTGCACATTCTTGTTCCTTCGTCGCTATGCGACGGCCGTACCTTTGAACTGCGTGGAAAACCGAAGCGAGCGTGTGGTCAGTTAGGTGAAGTGCCACTTCTACCTTGTTGTTTACCGTTTCGAGCGCCGATTTATTTACTCCTGCCCTAGTGTGTATGCGAGTCTAATTGATTTTCCCGCACCCGACAACTCACAGCAGTTTTGCAACCGCCTCGCCCCCCCCCACACCTCAACCCAGCGTCTATTATAAGGCCACGCATACACAACTTTCGTTAGGTCGTTTTGCCGAAAACTGCCTGCATCCTTTCGAGGTTGTCTACCGGGGGAAGGACTCAGAATACTGTGTAGTTACTTTTAAACCCCACAGTCTGCCATTACTTTTGCTATATGCGTGAGTTATGTGCGTGGGCTTTGCCACTCACCTCATGTCCTGTGATCCGCCTTTCGGAGGAAACCCATCCCGCCAGTTCTGTGAACTAACCGAAATTTTATGCTTCCATACACGCGAGCCTGTTTTTTTAATAAAAAATCATGATTGACCTCTCGGGTCTTAAGTCAACTTCGATCGAATTATGTCTAAATTAAATACCCCACCCAACTCCCCTTGTGTGAAATCGTGAAAATGAACTTCCGGCACCTCAACTCGATCGCCTCTTGTTTTGGCACAGAACCACTTCTTGAATGAGTGTGCTTTCTCGCGCAACATTTAGTCTCCAGGCGCACCTTTGCTCACGCCTAATGCTAGCCAATGACACAGTCGATAGGAAGTTGTTTTACTCGCCATAGTGTCAATGTTTAGGCTCTGTCATTTTTCGTGGATGACACTGGTAAATTGGTGTGGAAATGGAGCTATGCTTTCAACAGCTTTATACTACACACTCCAAGATGTCCAAATCTTCGTCCTAAACCGTGATCTCGAGTCAGAGCGCTAACCACAGTCCGCCTCCCAACGAGCCCCTAATCCTAGCCATTTTTGCAAACGTATTCCACAAACGCATCCCTGTACAAGTGAAAGAGCGAAGTAAAATTCTGCGCTACCAAATGAACCCATGTTTTGTCCAGAACAAGACATGGCCCTAAAGTTAGACTCTATCCCCGTCGCGAGCTTTCTGCTTCGCCCATTTGTTTCCCTTCCGTCTTCTAACGC
>CACRXP010000322.1:663399-688989 GCA_902702965.1 Spirometra erinaceieuropaei | reverse complement strand
ACAATATATGTGGCATGCATTTTTCATTGATTTTCGATGCCCTTAGAAATTAAATTATATTTCATGGAAACACGCATAAAAATATGCATTCTTTTACTCAGTTGGTAGAAAATTACGTCTTCTTCCAATTCTGTGCTCAAAGGAAGGGCATAATTCGATTTTCACAAACTGTTCCCATTCCCGAATAATTTTGAACCATTAAACTTGCACTCAGGGTTTCCAAACCACAAGCGTACAGAAAACCGTGCACCTCCCTCTAGTTTTAAGAGGAGACCATATGGGGTTCATAAAATTTAGTAGTGGATTTCAGCCATACTGTAGACTTTGCAAGCCACATTACCAAATGCAGAGACATGGCAATTTGTGAACGGCCATTTCACGGTATTAAAACAATCTCGTGATTAAAAACTCTTTAAAAACCGAGTTAGTCCCTTTCTTCGAGTATAAAATTGTTAGAGGACGTACTTTTCTACCGAATGAGCAAAAGAATGAATATTTCGAGGCATGTTTTCCATGAAGTATAATCACGTTTTAAGTGCATCGAAAATCAATGAAAACAATGCATATGTCAATACATATGTCATTTTTTACGGAGTATAGTTTTTCCATGCAGTCGGAAAGAAGCTCGTTCGAAAGTCGGCATCTCGAGGTAACTGAAATAATATAGAATCATGTTACAGGCTGACTAGTTGTACAACCCTATTTAATTAATCTTTTCGAAACGAAAACGCAATGCAGAATTTCAGTTGACATTTCATGAGTTAGCCCAACCACTGTACATGTATATGGCAAAGGTATTATACAGTACTCTCGACATAGGTACTAGATGAAAGTCCAGATACGCGTTTCGCTGCAGCTGCCGGCAAAAATAATCGCCATGCTCAAGGCCTACTATCGCTCCACTACTGCGAGAGTCCTGGTCCGCAAGAATCTTTCCCAACCGTTCGGTATTCGGTCTGGCGTCCGACAGGGTTATATCCTGTCACCCATACTGTTCAACTACGCTATTGACTGGATCTTCGGGAGGACTCTACGCGAGAGTGACGGCGTTGAGTTTGCCCCCGGACATCGTCTGACTGATCTCAACTATGCCGATGATATCGCCTTACTTGCTTCAAGTCTCGGTGATCTGCAGTCTCTGGTGTCACGGGTGAACGAGGTCGCTAAATCGGGTCGGTTTGTCCATAAGCGCTGGGAAGACCAAAGTGTTCTCAAGCTGCATCCCTGACCAGGAGAAGGCAGCCCTAGGGATTGATGGCTGTCAACTGGAAGAAGTAGACAGTTTTAAATACCTTGGGGCGAGGCTGCTGCCGAATGGACAGAGTAAGGACGACATTGTCTCCCGAATCGATGCTGCCCGCTGGGTTTTCTCAAGCCCTCGGAAATGCCTATGGAACCGACGTGACCTCTCCATCGCCAGTAAAATTCGCGTGTACCGTGCATCTGTCCGGTCTGTCCTTCTCTACGGTTGTGAATGCTAGGCTTTGCGCGTGGCGGATGAGCGAAAACTGGAGGTATTTGACCACGACTGCTTGAGGACCATTCTTCGAGTGAAGTACACCGACTTCGTCTCTAATGAGACAGTCCGCGCTCGCTGCGACAACATCGCAAGGATAACTCAGGCCATCCAAGAAAGACGACTGAAGTGGTTCGGGTATGTTCTTCTTCGTCCACGTCAGGAGCTCATTGTTACAGTCCTCGATGCGACACCGTTGCCCCATTGGTGGCGTCGAAAAGGGAGTCAGCTCAAAACCTGGCTCGACACAGTTCGTCAAGACATGGAGGTGGTTCTTGGACTTTCGGTATTCGATCTCCGTCGTTGGCAAAGGGAATGGGTTGAGCTGTCCAGATCTGCTGCCGCGGATCGTCACGCGTGGAGGGGTACAGTTCGGGACATCATCGAGGCCGGCTAGATCAGGCATGATCGCAGGCGTATCAAGTACAAGTGCGCAACGCGGCAGCGAAGGGTTTGCCTCCTCAGTGGGTCCCACAACATGTGACCTAACAAGTAAAACGTGATGGCGGAGCTTGAGAGAGAGACTCAATTTTTAGGCGGCCAAAATGTCGCACATTTTCCTTGTTTGCTTAGCCTATTCTGGAAAATTTCCTCTCCACATGCGCAATATGTTCAAAAATAATTTTATCAGTCAAAATGTTTGGCAATTTGAGCGAAAATCTTTGTTACCGTGTATTCCGGCGGTTTTCCACGCTAATGGCTATCCTAGACCACGTTTGCGCATCTGCGCTTGAAACGGATTTGAAAATGGATTTTTTTCGGCAAGTAAATCGGTTGGAGTTAAGTGTAAGTGAGCGGGTCATTTTTTTAGAAAACCGGGCCCTTTGTCGACTTTAAAAATCAGATTTATTAATCCGTGTGAAAATGCCCCCTTATCTGCTCTGCGGTGTGCACACGCCTTTACTTAACACCCACTCGCGTAAGGTGTATACGACGCAGTAGCTGATGGATTTCAGCTCAAATATTCATATCGGACTTCGGACCGTGCCTGAAAAGGTCTGTTTCGGAAGAATGTACTCCAAGTTCGCGCATGAGTTTCCTTGGAAATTAAACAAGGCAAGTTGAAACTGGAGTTCATATACCAGAAAACGCACAGGGAAAACTGGGAGGCCCACTGACGAGCCGAACCCTTCGCAGCTGTGTCACGCAGCGGCAGAATATCGGCGAAACACGCGTGTCTGGGCTTTTAGCCAATACTTCTGTTGTTAGGACGGTACATCATTGTTACTGGCTGTCTGCTGGCGGTTTGTGAATATTAAACGTTTATTCCACGGTAGCTGATTGATTCCAGCTCAAATATTCATATCAAACTTCGGATGGTGCCTGAAAAGGTCTGTTTGGAAAGATCTACTCCAAGTCGCGCATTAGTTTTCTCGGAAATTAAACAAGGCATGTATACGACCTGTCCACTGCTGACTTGCTAGCAGTAGACCATCGTTTCACACAAATGCCCACTGCCCTGCAGGTTCGGCTAAATCTCATCTCGAATATGGAGGAGGTCAACACCGTGGTCGGCGTCGATCACCTCTCCAACAGTCTGTTACCTGCAATCGTGGACCTGGCCCGAGTGCCCGTTTGGCGCATTCGAATGGCAGTGATCAACCAGATGCCCATGTTGGCCGAACAACTGGGTGAGAATTTCTTCGATGAAAATCTCATGCAACACTTCTTCGGCTGGCTCATTGATGCTGCCTACGCAGTGCGCGAGGCTGCAGTCTTCAATCTGACGCGTCTCACGGAGAAATTTGGTTCGGACTGGGCCAAGCAAATCTTCCTGTCTGAGGTACCACCACTGTTTACGACGTCGCACACCCTAGGTTCACTTCAAACTTTCTCTAGAATTCTACTGGACTGTTCTAACACTGGTCTTTCATTGTTTCATCCGCTTCGTAGCACATTTTTTCGTTTCTTTCCCTTTAAAGATTGTCAAGTTGTCTCACAACGAGAACTACCTCCACCGAATGATCTGCTTACAGTGCATCATCCATCTCAGCCCTGTCCTGGACTCATCGATTTCGAAGGATGTACTTCTTCCCACCGCCTTGAACATGAATCAGGATCGAGTTCCTAATGTCCGATTTAAAGTAAGTTGCCTGTGTCTACGTGCATCATTATTGTTATTAAACTTTGTCGCCCCATGACGTATCCTAGGCCACATGCGAGTCTTGCTTTCCTCGCACCGCCGTACACCATTTGATGATGAATGCAATTGTTTTTTGTGTGATATTGATAGCCTGCACCGGCATTCGTCATCGTTGATTTATTACAGACGCACTACCCGCCCTTTGTCCGTTCCCATGACCACCACCGCGGTCTAGACGGGATAATAGCTTGGTACAACTGCGTCTTACTCACTCAGGCATTCGGCCAGGCAGTTTCCACTGCCTGGGCCCAAGGACTGGGCGTAATCAGTCGGGGGTGCCGGCGGTGACTTACCATAGTCCCTTCACAGGAACCCCCGTGTTGCGCTGTTTTCTGTTTGATTCATGAACTGTTCAGAGTGACTGGGTAAACCAACAATCTTCCCACCCAGTAGACGAGTGGTAGTTTAGGCCTTCTCTCGAACCTATCCGTGATGGTAGGATGATCTGGCAGCTTAAGTGGTATCTGGAACTACTCTCCCCAATACAAATAATTTGCAGGTTTTGCCTTGATTAATGCTCGAACTTAGAGTAAACCTCTCGGAACAGGCCTTTTTAGGCTCGGCCCGAGAGTTGATACGAACAGTTGGGCTGAAATCCATCAGCTATTGTGGAATGAACGCGTAATATTTACAAGCTGCCAACAGACTGTTAGTCACAATAGCACTACCAACAAAGACAAGGGAGACTGGGATGGCTATTTCTGGCATACTAGCCGTCGTCAGCCATTCATACCTAACCCCGAAGTGTGGAACACCCGAGGCTCGAACTCGCGACTTGTTAGTTAGAAGTCTACGTCTCTAACCATACTGGGCCACGAGACCGTTGCCCTGTCGGTTTTCGATCGGGAATATACAATGGTAGGGGGCGCTCACCGATCGTTCTTACGGAACTCACTCGTTCCGTTGTGCCTTGGGGCCCTCTCTCGAGCCCAACAAGCAGCCGCACAGCGGCGCATGATATAGACAGAATAGACAGCTAGTAGTTTACAATTACGTAATTATTTACCATACTGACGACTGCTAGTACCTATGCTGTCTGTATGGTAGATGGTTACACGTGATTTGTAGGTTTATTTGCTTTTCGTCGCATCCCGCAGATGACTGCCCACAATGGTCTCAAATTTGCCTTTCCAGGTCGCTCAGGCTTTGGCAAAAATTGGTGAGGCCATTCCCTCCGACTTGGTCTCCTCCGATGTGATGCCCTGCCTCCAGAGGCTTACAGAGGACCCCGACGTGGATGTCCGCTTCTTTGCTAATCAAGCCATCAACTCCCTTAAAGGTTTGGCTGACGGCGGCAAGAATAAGGCGGCTAGTACGGCCAACTCCCAACCAATGCAAATTGATACCGCCTTGGCGTCGGATGAAGCCATGACCACTGACTAGCCTGTCCCTGTGGTCATTCCGTTGCCCACTCCGCCGCTATCATTTTTTTGCCCCCACCTCCCCCCGCCCCTCCGTCGGCGTTCCCGCCTCCCTTTCCCCCCCCCCTCAATCCTTTGCGCAATTACTCTGGGCGCAAGCGGTGAATCAGACTCCGCCCCACCTCAGTTCGGCACATCCGTCCATTGTTTATTCTCATTCGATTGGAAAATGCCAATTTAATGTGTACATTTGATTGATGTTTTGCCTTCCCCCGCCCCACCCTCTTTCCCATATGAACCATTTTTCTTTCATCCCCCACTCCGCCTGTTTTACTTTTAAGATGCACACACACACACACACACATTCACGAAAACACAAACTCCTAAGGAACGGAAAACTGACGCTTTTGATTGGGCTGATTAGCGTATGCTTGTCCAGTTGTGTGTGTGTCTGGTTCAGCACGTGTAGGTGGCTAGGATGTCTCATATCTCATAGTCGCGCGTTGGGTCCGTGTAGAGTTAGGAGCCTGGGCAGGATTTGAGCGCGTTCTCAGGGCAGTAACTATCCAAAAGACAATTTGGTGGACATACATCCGCTTTCGACAAATTACCTTCAAGCCGGACATTTATGTTGCTATTGAAATAATAGACGTGGGGATAGACTAAATTTCAACCGTCGGTTGCACTGCCACGTCGGCCCCCTTGGTCACTTGTGAATCCATCGCACTGAGACCGGCGGGCCAGCGCCCGGAGTCTCAACAAACGCCAACCGCATCCGCCTCAACTGTTCGCACTGGCCACGCACATTCAGTCTTCGTAGAGGAGAACTCGGCTGCACACGCATCCGCGACAGCGGAATTCATCGCACTGTCGGCATGCCAAGCACATCTTCTGCATCCTAAAATTACCCTTTTTCCAACTCTATCAAAACCCCAGCCACCAACACATCTACTAACTTCTCCTGTCCTTATTACCACCGCCCATGCCTGCATCTAATTATTTCAGTAACTATAACCGTCAGGTCTGAGGCGAATATATCGAAAGCGGACGTAGTCTCACCAAATTGTATTTCGAAATTCTGAGTGGTAATTTCCGCAACCATTGTAATCATCCCTTCACTACTTGCCCATTAGCCGACTGAATTAGCCCATAACCGGAATGCACGCGAATGTTGAGTTGACAATAATTGCCTGTGGTGCCTCGTTATTGCAGTCTTATGCACATTGGCGAGGGTAGAATGCCTTGGAGACCAGGGCTAGGGTTAGGCAGTGTTAGGGCATGTCCTCGACTGGCCACTTCAAATATGACGGTTTTGCGGGGCCCAAGTATTTTTTATAAAACTGACAGGTCTTTCGACCCCCATTAGAGGGTGGTCTTAGCGTATTTACGTGTTCGTGCATAGCTGTCTTCCTACAGACAATTCGGCGCGCATTAGACCGCCAGAACGAGCCGAAAGTTTTGCTTAAAAGGTTGTCGACAGACGGAATAACCCGACCCTCAGAACCCGAGGGTCCGACCTCTATAGCAACACCTCAGTTTAGAGACCCAAGACCCCGCGCTTTGTGCGCGTGGGGGGACCAGCGCATGCGTGGTGAGAGCAGATGGGTCTGGGTTTGTCAACCGTCGGGTCCAGGGGTTCCTACTTTGTCGTGCCATCTGAATAGGGTGGGTGTGTCCTATTCACGCGCGAGTCCTTACCGCGACCGCAGCACACCGCTGCTCCGCGTCGTTTGCAGCTTATGAAATATCACCTTGCGGCACGACCAAAAGTGAAATGGACTGAAGGAGATTCTCTCCTGGTTTCGGGCTCATCCGTCAAGCTCGATGTGGACCTTTCATCCCAAAGACAGCTACCCCGACTGACGTTCGAACTTCAGCAATTTTCTGGACTATTCCGTATCTGTAAACTTTCTCTAAGTCTAATGATTTTCTTGCGCTTGCCGATACAAGCGAAGCTGCGAGTTCCAGGAACTATTTGATCAGAAGAAGAAGAGGCAGTAGAAGAAGAAGAAGGGCTTTATTCGCCCGACGTTTCGGATTCTCACTTGAACCAATCATCAGAGACAGAGGCGTTTCTCTGGGCTAGTCCAAAAGAGTAACTGTCCATCAACCTGGAGATAACTTTTTCTTTAGAGCCAGGAAGAAGGCACTACCGACTCCTTCCAAGCCTATCGAGTGTTGCTATGCGGGCTCTGGACTTAAGCGGTCCGATCACCCCTAATACAGTAGGCGTGTCACTGTGTCGCACAATTCGACCTAGGTAAGTGGTTTAGCACTGCCCCTAAAACGGGACTCACGGTAGTAAATGTGCTGGACCGGCACGTGGGCCCTATCGGATTCCGGCAGGCGTTATTGGCAATGCGCACGCATAGCAAGTGCCAACATTGATAGTGTGTCGGCACGCCGAGGTGCGGGCCTGCACAGCGCCAGTTTGGCTCCGAGTGGCCGTTGTGTAAAATCCTGATCAGTCTGCGTTTCGGACCAGGGGGTGTGCTGGTACGCCCAGGTGCGGATTTTCGCTGTGCCAGCCCCCTGCGTCCTCCCCTGCTCCGGTCTTCTTGATTATGTCTTGACACCGAACCCAGGCGGGGGAGGAGAGGGTGCGATATATGCTGCGCAAGTCCACTATCACTATGAGGTAATTCACGCGCAAGTCACCGTCCCTGATGTGAAGCACACGGTGGAAATCGTCGGAAACGACGGCCGAACTGTCAAACATGGCGCAGTAGGCAGAACCAAATATCATGCAACGTCTTTATGGTAATATCCATAGCAGAATAGCGCCCAGAATAAATTGTAATGGAGAAAACGACTCCAAATGGATAGCGTGCAGAGGGCTTCCCTACCGGTGATCATCTAAGAACCCCATTGACAAGGTGTTCAATGACATGTGGAAGACGCCGCGGGGCGCAACGGCTTTTACGGTCGTCGTGGGCTAAAACAATGCGTCCATGGTTGTATTTTGGCTATATTTTATCTTTGTTTGTTAAGTGATCACCCTCTCCACCCCACGCACACACACACACCGTCTTGACACAAGCAGCCCGCAGCTAACTTTGCCTAAAACATGTCTACGCGTCCGGAACGTAAACCGCGCAGTGCAAAAAAAACGCGTTTACTGGAACAAATGTCTCCATGTACATGTGTCGAACGGAGTTTTTCATTATTTCACTGAGGAGGATTCACACCCATGTCCCAACAGCAAAGTGCAAAATGACAAGGAACGCTCTTTTTCCCAGTTTATTCTCATTCCTAGTTAGGAAATTCGACTGGGTACGGGAATCTGGCCTTTTGCATGCTGCAGGTGCCCTTTTCCTAAAATCCAATGGGGCTTCGGATCAAGGCTAGCGTTAGGTTTACTGTTAGGGTTAGAAGGGTTAGGGGTAGAGTTTGGACACGGGAATAGGTGCCATGGCTTTTAGGGCGGGGCAACCTGTAGTACGGTAGGAGTCCATATTCCCGTGTCTGACCGAAACCCCTGCTTCCACCTGACTGCTTTCCGAGTTCCAAACTTTCATCCTTTTGAGGAAAATGAAGTGCTCACCGGATCGAGGGACTTGTTCGGCTGACCTTTCGAAGAGCTGGGGCGGCTATCCATTATCAAAGCGTATAGTGAAAAAATCGATCGGAAGTTTGAATAGACAGCCGGATTAGATGGCCTTGGGCTGGTCGATTTTTTTTCTTCTTTCGCTGCCTTGGCCTACTGGCCGTCGCCTGTGAGTGTCGGTGGCCTCCTGTATTGTGTGTCGTCACCTCAATTGGGGTTAGTTGCGTTTGCGTCCTCCTTTTGACTTAATTGGTCGGCAGGCTGTGTTTGCTCGGTAGTCTTAAGCTCCGTATGACTCTTGTTTTCATCAAGATGTATGTAGTGACGTAGGACTTTATAGGCCGAAGGAAGGTCTAGATGCCTGTTGATGGAGTTGGCGTCAGAGTACCAAGCCTCAAGTGTGAGACGTTCTGTCCTTGAGATGCCCCTTCCTAAGACGGCTGCTCCTTGAAAATCAAAACTGTGATCAGTTTCCCCGATGTGAGTCGCAAGCTGTGAGTTTGGGTTTAGTCTCCGAGTTGCCAAACAAGTCCTCGATCCGGTGAGCACTTCATTTTCCTCAGAGTATTGACCCGAATCTCTTACTTTCGCTAACCTGATTTCATCTTTCTGTTTAAAAAATCTTATTAATTAGAAGCAACTTACTGCTACTTTAGTGCGTAGCCTTGTCTTCTTCATAATTAGGGTAGTGGCTTTTTTTTCTTCGTTTTCGGATTTTGTACAGTGTTGGCGACGATTTTTAGTCTGCTTTGCGATGAAGACTGTCCGCTTCCGTTCACCTGAATTCACGCTGAATTAGCGTTGGCAGTTGACGAGTGTAGCATCTTTCGTGGGACTACGGATGAATATCTCCTGCTTTCGGAGACAGTGCAACCACGGCTCCCATGCGGCCCGCATCGTTGTAGTTGTCGTCGTCGTCACATCCGATGGACGACGAAAATCGAGTTTCAAAGCCAAAAAAGCATGGAAATGGAATGCAGAGGATAGAGGAAGGGAGACGATGGAATCCAGGTGGGGAGATGGATACAGCACTGTCTCGGGCTTGTTTGCCTTCATTTAGTCAGTCATAAACCTGACCGCCAGCTGGTACCGGAAATACACGCGCACAGACACAGCCGACGCAGCTGATCCGTCACTGGGATCTACCAGATGGGTCATCGAAGCGAAGTCCATCAGTGCCTCGTCACCCGTCATTCTCTTCGGAAGCTAATAAGTCGGTCTGCGTCTATTCCGGAATGAATAAATACCCTATCTGTAACGACAGAAAGTGGAAGGTGGCGAGGCACTGATGAACTTCGCGTCGATGACCCATCTGGTAGATTCCAGTGGTGGACCAGCTGCGCCAGGCGTGTCTGTGCGCATGTGTTTCCGGTACCAGCTGGTGGTCAGGTTTATGACTGACTGAATGAAGGCAAACAAGTCCGAGACGGTTCTGCATCCAACTACCCCCCCAGACTCTGTCATCTCCCCTCTACTATCACAGTTTGTTCGACTTCGACCTGGCAGGTGGTTGTCTGTTCGTGACCCCATACGAAGCCTTTTTGTTTCGGGAAGCCAATGGATCGGTGTACGCCCGTTCCTCCTGGTCCAGGAGTGTGCAGGCAGCGAAGACGCAAGCACCGCCATTGCACATTGCAAACTAGTGGCAAACTAGTTACTGAACAATGTCCATCTAGAACCAACCGGAGAAGTCGGACTCAGCATCACAGCGACGTGAGTCATCGGTGCCAGCTGCGAGACAAGTACCTCGCACAGTCTAAAAATGTGCATGCCACTAAGTCGGCGTGCTTTTATGAAGGCCGTGAGCAGGAAGGATTGAGACCCCAAATGCCCTGCCACATTGTGTGTGCGGGACACCCCACAGGGTTTGGTCTCGCGATCTCTGTGTTGGCTCCCACAAAGGTTTTGAAAACAATTATTTCTCACAACAAACGTGAGATCGCCTTACAAGCGTAGTTTAAGCATTCTAGAATGCTTTGGTCACGTGAAATCCATTGTCCATCTGCGGTGAGGTTGCTGCTAGTCAACTCTGTACTGTTAATGATTCCCAAACTTTATAACTCATTTTTGTCAATTAGTACTTAGGGTTGGCCTCATACTATCTATAGATGTCGTTCGTTAGGCACTGTCAAAAAGTTGGTTGCAGTTTTACGACGTCCATATTCTGACGTCGACCTGGGGAACCAGTAGCGTTGGACCCCTGCACGAGGTCGAATGCTTAGAAAATAGACAGACTGTTCCGGTGCTCAACCGGCTTTCTTCTTAAAAGATGTTTTGTTCTCTCATATACCCATTTCTATATACCAGTCCCATCCTGTACCTGTATACATTCAATGAAGGATGGACGCGCACCGGTCTACTGGGTTCCCGAAGCAAATCAGTTCCGTATGGTTGCCAAAGTTCATGAACAAGCACCCGATCTGCAGCGTCAGAGGATGACAGGTAGCAAGCACTGATGAACTTCTGTTTACTTACTACTACTACTTGATACGGCTGCGATCATGCCTGATCTAGCCGGCCTCGATGATGTCCCGAACTGTACCTCTCCACGCGTGACGATCCGCGGCAGCAGATCTGGACAGCTCAACCCATTCCCTTCGCCAACGACGGAGACCGAATACCGAAGGTCCAAGAACCACCTCCATGTCTTGACGGACAGTGTCGAGCCAGGTTTTGAACTGACCCCCGCTTCGAAGCCTCCAATGGGGCAACGGTGCCGCATCGAGGACTGTAACAATGAGCTCCTGACGTGGACGACGAAGAACATGCCCGAACCACCTCAGTCGTCTTTCTTGGATGGCCTGAGTTATCCTTGCGATGTTGTCGCAGCGAGCGCGGACTGTCTCATTAGAGACGAAGTCGGTGTACTTCACTCGAAGAATGGTGTTCAAGCAGTGGTGGTCAAATACCTTCAGTTTTCGCTCGTCCTCCACGAGCAAAGCCCAGCACTCACAACCGTAGAGAAGAACAGACCGGACAGATGCACGGTACACGCGAATCTTACTGGCGATGGAGAGGTCGCGTCGGTTCCACAGGCATTTCCGAGGGCTTGAGAAAACCCAGCGGGCAGCATCGATTCGGGAGACAATGTCGTCCTTACTCTGTCCATTCGGCAGCAGCCTCGCCCCAAGGTATTCAAAACTGTCTTTTCTTCAAGTTGACAACCATCAATCCCGAGGGCTGCCTTCTCCTGGTCAGGGATGCAGCTTGAGAACACTTTGGTCTTCCCAGCGTTTATGGACAAACCGACCCGATTTAGCGACCTCGTTCACCCGTGACACCATAGACTGCAGATCACCAAAATTTGAAGCAAGTAAGGCGATATCATCGGCATAGTCGAGATCAGTCAGACGATGTCCGGGTGAAAATTCAACACCGTCACTCTCGCGCAGGGCCCTCCCGAAGATCCAGTCAATAGCGTAGTTGAACAGTATGGGTGACAGGATATAACCCTGTCGGTCGCCAGACCGAATACCGAACGGTTGGGAAAGATTGTTGCGGACCAGGACTCTCGCAGTAGTGGAGCGATAGTAGGATAGTAGGAGCGATAGTAGCGATATTTGCCGGTACACCATCTAGCGCCATTATCCGCCACAGGGACTCACGGTGAACGGAATCGAACGCAGCGACAAAGTTTACTGAAATGCTTATGACCTGTCTGCTAGAGCAGCGCTGTGTGAAGCATCGTAGAAAGAAACAGCAGAACGGTGACAATTCTGACAATTTACTCGTCTTTTACCAGCCATTATGATTGATGTTACTGTCTCAAGTGAATACTTTTCAGTCCATATTGCGCGCCGCTGTGCGACCGCCTGTGATTATTCTAGTTTGAGTCCCAAGTCCGAGGACGTTCCGTAGCCTGATCGGTGAACGCTCATATATCATAATTTCCGATCACAACCAACGGGTCAACGGACCCAGGGCCCTACGTCCAAAGGCTCCGGGTCCAAATCTCAAGTGATCCACACTTGGGGTTCGGTTTGACTGGCTGATGACGGCTAATAAGCCAGAAACTGAAGAGAAGTCCCCTAACTGAACCGATTGGCTAAATAAGGACATCTTGGGGAGTTCTCTTGGCAACTGTTCTGGAAACATGGAAAGTAGTGCTAATTTATGTGAAGGCCAAGAGGCGACCATGACGCAGTATTTCCGTCGGTTTCGGTGTGACTATCGCCCCTCGATCGAAAGTTCCCGTTATTGTCACAAGTGAATGCTTTACAGCCCATATTGCGTGCCGCTGTGTGACCGCCTGTAAATATTCTAGTTTGTGTCCCAAGACACAATGACACAAGCCAGATTTGGATAAAATCGGACGTTTCCTGACATCCCCGTAATTTCCTAATCTATAAAATATCGCTGGGAGTTTCAAATAAACCCCATCTTGGACCGGGAAATTGAACCTTTTATTCACGGATATCAGGTGGGATCAGGGATGAGAAACCGCATTGTTTTCAAGCAGCAAGGAGAGGATTCAAATTTCGGGCAGTTTTTGCGTCGCGGCGCAGTAATAAACATGTGCTGCAGCACGTTTTTATACCACACCGAGAATTAAAAGGCGTAAACAAATATATTTATTGAATAAACGCGACACGCCGTCACTTTTCTGTATCACGTCGTGCGATAAGGATACTTGAGCAGGTCCTATCGGGCGGTGATTTTGAGCGCATGTGAAAACTGGCATCTGAAGGGCTATAGTGTGAGTCGCTATTTATTATTTTCAATATTAGCCACGTCACACTTGGGAATATTACTGATAACAGAACAATGCCAAGAACTAAGTAGACTGTCACAATGGCCCACAAGCAAGCGGGACGACGATTTGTTGTACACAAAAACTACCCTTATGTGTTGGCTCCTTTATGCGTTAGCTCAATTTTCACCCGTTTACATTTTTATTTTCCCTCTCTGCAGTCAGTTGTATCAGGCCTTAAACATCTAAGTCGTCAAATTGCTGTTTTTTGACTTGGTGGTCTGCAATAAAATAAATTACTTCTTAATCAGTAAATAATACATCATAAATGGAGATATACCTTCTTTTTACGAACGGTTGTTTATTTAGCGCAGTGTTACTTTCGCCGACGAGTAGTGAACGGCATGTGCGCTAAAAGGTTTACAGTAGGTGGGATAACTCACGAAATGTCAACCAAAATTCCGAAATGCGTTTTCGTTTCGAAAAGATTAAGTAAGTAGCGTTGTAAAACTAGTCAGCGTGCAACATAATTCTATAATATTTCTGTTACCTCAGGATGCCGGCTTTCGAATGAATTTTCTTCCGTCTGCATGCAAAAACTACGCTCTGCGAAAAACAGCCACTTAAGTAGCATGCATTTTTCTCATTGACTATCGATGCCCCTAAAAGCCCAATTATATTTCACGGAAAGCATGCATAAAAATATTCATTCTTTTGCTCATGCGCTAGAAAATTACGGCTTCTAATTTTATACTCGAAAGAGGGACATAATTCAGTTTAAAAAAGTTTCTAATTGTGGGACTTTTAAATATCGTTAAATGACCGATCATAAATCGTCATGCCTCTGCATTTACCAATGTGACTTGTAAAGTTAACAATATGGATCAAATCCACGGCGAAATTTTATAAACCCTATATATTCCCCCTTAATTACCGTAGAGAAATGTTTGGTTTTCCGTACGCGGAAAATATACGCCTTGTAGTTTGGAAACCCTGAATCCAAGTGTAATGATAGATCGGGTTCAAAATTATTCGGGAATCGGAAAGGTTTTTGAAAACCGGATTATGCCCTTCCTTCGAGTATAACATTGGCGGAAGACGTAACTATCTACTAAATAAGCGGGAAAATGAATATTTTTATGCTTGTTTTCCATGAAATACAATTGTACTTTTAGGAGCATCAAAAATCAATAAGAAAAATTCATGCTACATAAGCAGTCATTTTTTACAGAGTATGGTTTTTGCATGCAGCCGAAAGGAAGTTCATTCGAAAGCCAGCATCCTAAGGTAACTGAAATATTATAGAATTATTTTGCCGGCTGACTAGTTTTACAACCCTATTTAATTAATCTTTTCGAAACGACAACGCATTTCGGAAGTTCGGTTGACATTTAATGAGTTAGCCCACCTACTGTAAGTGCGAATTACGAGCTTTATACCTGTGTTCTCTTTGTGCATGGCTCCCGCTCTCGCTATCTCAGTGCATTTGTGTGCAACTGGCATCATAGGCGCTCCCGGCAACGAAAAAGATTGAGTTCCTCTTCTAACTCGGCCTTCTACATCGCCCTGTTTCATCCCCGGAGTGTCGGGGCATGCGAACTAGCCCATCCCGCCGCCCCCCCCCAATGCAATGATAATTTTGTGTGTAAATCTTCTGATCGGATAGTCTTCTGTGACAAATCTGACGATGAAGGTAAATGCACCCGTCAAACCGCCTTTTTGAATGAGCAAACGATGCGTACTATCCTGCGATTAAATAAATGACCACAATAATCAGTGGCGTCGCTTTGAGAACCTATGCCGAAATGTCCTAGGTCCGCTTTCTGAACAGCTTTTGAGCAGGAGACAAAAGAGCCCTCAGGGGTTTGAGAGACTGGTCAGTTCTGAAACCGCACATTTATTTGTCCCAGCACATGGATGAGCAGTAGTCGAAGTGACTGACAAAGAGGAGAGGCATTAGCATACTTCGTTTCATCTCATCTGCCGAGGACATCGGCGAGCGTAATTCCCAGGCAACAGCTCCCTGCCGATTATCCCCTCACATCAGTCGCCCGTTGTCTACCACTTTAGCTATCTGAATTTACGAATGTTTACTTGAAGCCTTGGCGTTTCGAGGGCGATAGTAGAAACCGTCATCCAGGTGCCGATATAACTAAGGAGTTTTTATGAGTAATCCACGTCTTGCGCAGATAGCATCCTGACTATCTTTAATCCTTTTAGACTAAGTTCTTATCGACCGCGTCAGCTGCTACTCAACAGTAATCTCAACTTGCAGTCTCTTTCCTTTTTCCCTTTCAAAGGAGTGGCAGATAACAAACACTGTCCCGTCCCAGTGCCCGCCATCTCCTTCTCCCCGCTGACGCTGACGGTAATTTTTCACCTCGCCCACCCAGACCCTCTACCCCAAGCCCCAGCTACAGAAAAATTTCTGCATGCCCGCATTTTATTTTTAATCACTTCGATATCAGCATAAATGTAAAGGCCTGATGAGAATTTATCAAAAGCTTACGTATGCTCGCCAAATTGTCTTTTGAATTCTTCAATGGGAATATACGCAACTCTAACACACTGGACAATTTAATCCACATTTGACAGGTTTTGGATTTATTTGATAAAGTGTCTCCGGAGGTCGATGGTGACAACATGCTATTCTATCACAGATGAACTGAAGTTCAACGTCGTGGGACTCGCACTACCCGACTACGTACTGAGAGTTACACTGTGAGTGAATTTGTGCAACGAGTTAACCGCGTAAAATACACAATGGGTACCCATGTGTTCTGATGCACAAATGACATACATCTATGATAACCGCTTTATCGGTCTGCACATCACATTTGGACCACGGGACTTTGACCTGAATTAGTTCCTCCCTGTCTTCGGTTTGCAAATAAAAACTTGTTTCAAAGAAAACGAGGAGTTAATCAATGTAACAATGTTGCATTAGTGGGAACGTTCCGACCCGCGCAGAGACCCTATCATCGGGAGGAGTGAAGATGCAGCAACGAACACGTAGCTTTTGTACTTATCTTCTATCTGTCGACTGTATGCGTCCCTGGGTGGAAACCGGCCTCACCGTCTGTCAGTGGATGCGCAACGCATAATCGGTTGGGAGAACTCCATACGACGGTCTATGCAGTTAGCATCGGGGTTCAGGACTCGAAAAACCTACAGTCTGACTTGAGCTCACGAGTTCGAACTCACTATCTACCTCTGGGGTGTTTACAGCGACCTGGAGCAGCAGCTAATCCTCCAACTGCCAGTTTTTGTTCATGTGTTCGTAGTCTAAGTCTCTCTGCAGTCTGACCTGCACGACTGCAGGGGCAATTTCGACGTGGAAGTTGACGGACGTCACTAAATTTCTCGCCTGTTTGTGGTCGATCATTGACTTACGTGAGCCTTGCATACGGGGATTTCCGATGGAGGGCGATAGCCACGTCGAAATCGACGACAATACTTACTGTTGCGTAATGGTCGCCTCTTGGCCTTCACACAAATTAGCATTACTTTGCATGTTTCCAAAACAGCTGCCAAGAGAACTCCCGAAGATGTCCTTATTTAGCCAATCGGCTGAGTTCAGGGTTCACTCACCAGTTTGCCGCGCAATGCCAGCTTGTCACAGGCGGTCAAAAATTGACGAATCCAGCGCGATGCGTCTGATAGTGTAGTACATTTTTACTATTCATTTGTACTGATAAGTTGCAAGTAGCGAGTAAGCAATACATAAAATTGATCATGTTCGTCCAGTAGGCTAGAAACAGTATCCAACTGTGGCCTTCCGTGAGGTTCACGGGTTTACGTTGATAGCAACCAAGCAGCCGCGAGCAGAAATACTGAAGACGGAAGCATTGACAAGGATGTTGCACCATTACATCGGTCAGAACCACAGATGCACCTTTCAGTAACACGTCCCTGGGACAGGGTGGAGTCGCAACGCTCTTCGTCGCTTGTTGCTCCCTCGCTTGCACAGAATCGACGGACAATGGTAATCTCTGTGAAGAAAAAAGGATAGTTTCTTGTGTGACTTGTGGATGCAGAACGGCTGTCAGTCGCAGCTGCTGACAGACGGTCTAATCTACGTCGCAAAATTATGCCAACAGATAAAAGCAATGTCTTAGGCTTATTTTGAAGCACTGAACTTCATTTCTATTCAGCCTGTTGAATTTCTTGACATTCACTCATCTTTAAGTTTCCACATGCAAGTCATGTGCGGATCCTACGTCTGAAGGAGACTTTGTCGACTATAATTCATCATTATATTTTTTATTTTATTCTCGGTTTTATTGTGTTCAAACACCATATGAATACCATGAAACTCAGGCTCTCATGTTTTTGTCTGCTTGGTAATTCTTGTCACAGCTGAGTGCCTTTCACATTCGCAGGTATGTTTCAGGCACTTTGCAGAATGAGTCAAAACATAAACCGCCGAGGAGATATCTATAAGCTTACCTCGATCTTCATGGACGCCGAAGTACAGGTTGGATCTTGTCACCAACTTTCCGCATCCCCGGGGCTTGAAGTCTTCTGTTTCAACGCTGAAACACAAAACACATCAGATGCTTACCCAGCAGAGACTAAAGGTGCCTTCAGTTAATTTAATCAGGCAATTCAGAAATTTTGGACATTTTCAGAAACCAGCACGATACAGACCAAAAGAAATTACTGACTCGGTGCTAGGAAATGAGCCTCCCACGCAGGATGGAACTGTGGACCTCGCGATTTCGAGCCAGTTGTCTCATCCACGACACACCCGACAGCCTTGTTAAAGATCGATATCCCTTTATTATTCGCTTTGACTACCGGCTTGTAATTCAGCCTAACCGACCCTTTTGTTTGAAGTTCTTAGAAGGCCACGTGCGACTATGGATAAGAAGAAAGGCATGAACACCCCGTAAGGAGTCAGATAATGAAGGCGATCTGCCAGGGGAGGCCTTCGCAACCAGCAGCCCAGCGGTTCGGAACATCGCTTATTCCGAACAGTCAGCCGACGTATTCTCCATCATGGAGTTGGCAGCACAGCCCGTGCAAGGCCTTAAGGTTGACGTCGTGAAACCCATCTGCAGACGATGGTTTATAGTTGCGTGCATGTTTCGCATTTCCTCTAATCGTACCCACTAAACACCTTGAGCATTCTACAAACTGGTGGAGCGTTTTTGTCTATCAGGACAATGGATGTTATGGCTAAGCGGGTTTTAACTTGACCGCAAATCTAGACATATGCACGCACCGAAGCTATAAAACCTTTCAGAATTTCGTCTACCCATGGAGTCATCATACTAGCGGAGGACCTGGTAGGTCGACTGCAGATGATATATATATATCAATCAGGAATGAGCGCACACCGATCTATTGGCTTCACGAAGCAAACAAGCTCCGTATGTGTGGCAAAGGTCACGAACAGGCAACCAATTACCAGGCCGAAGTCGGCCAAGTCATAGTAGCAGCAAGGAGGGACAGGGTTATGATTGGCTGAATGAAGGCACAATAAGCCCGAAACAGTACTGTATCAATCTACCCGCATTCTCTGTCGTCCCTCCTTGCTGCTATATATATATATATTGACAGCCGAATGTACAATAGGCACCTTTGCAGTTCAGTGTTGTTGCGCCAGCCGCTTTCCTAAAATCCTCAACTGTCCTTATCATCATGAATATTTTTGATCTCACTTCAGAGAAGTTAAACCTCTTTATTGTCAAACAGGAGAGTCAGCTTCGAATGTCAAGTCCTTCTGGGCTGTGGTTGGTCTGTGGAATGGTAACCAGGCCCAACTAGAGTTACTGCCCAGTCACCGTTACATCGTGACCTTTTACTGGGTTTTGAAGATGGGTCGTAGTTGCAGCGGAATTTTGATAGTAACCGATACTTGGACATGAAAGTCCCCAGGAAAATCACCGCTTTCTTTGACTTACATCCTCGATGATCTGGCCGACGTACAGTGCGTGACCTATCTCATGAAATCTGATGGGAGAATTTCTAAAAGTCTTTAGCGTTACGCATTTTGTTCGCCCATTCACTTACTTCAATAAAATGCCCTTTTCTTATGCAGAAATTGTGTTTACGCAATTGTATCAAGTAAAATATCAATAAATTTTAGCGAAAATGGACACTGGAATATATTTGTGCAATTTTTTATGCTAATGCGTGTCCTAGACTCCGGTTACGCATCTGAGCGACTTTTACATTCATAGAACAGTAATTTACCAGCGAGAGTTATTATAAACAGATTTATCCGAACTTAAAAATTTATTCTGTGTCCGAGGTTAACCATGGTGATCAACCTGCTAACAAAAACGTTATTTTAAGAAAACCAGAAATTTTATCAATTCCTAAATGTCAAATTAGCAGATCTGTGCGATTTAGTGCCCTAAAGTGCAGTAATAACGCAGCTAGGGATTCCTTCGTTTTAATAGCCCGAAATTACTTCGCCGCTTGGAAAATTTTACCTGATGTCACATAAATAGCCGCAACCGATTGGTCAGTTCCAGCTTTAAACATATGAAGCACTACCGTTCGTGTAGTTTAGCTTCTGTGCATATCTTGTTTAGAAATAGGACGAACAAAACATTTATAGCTTCAGCAAAATCTTAGTATTTATGTGGGCGCTCTGCAGTGCATTCATAATCAAAGAACGGAGTCTAAAAGCGAGAGAAAAAAGTGGAAATCGCCTCAATATATAGAAGAAGGCGTGGTCTTACGTTTACGATAGAAAAATATTAGTATTGTTAAGGAACGTGAAAGAAGCGGTCAAAAGTGTCAAATGTTTACTTGGCCTCACAGTGCAAAAATGCAAAGCTCGCAGAGATCCGTCAGCGGAGTGAAATAATAAAGCACTTCCAAAAGCGGTAACTTATTAAGGAAAGTTTCCTTATTGATCTAAGGTATATTCGTTGCTGACTTTCGTTGTGGACAGCCAGTTTTCTCGAAAATGAAGTTGGATGTTTGAATGAGTCTTTCAATGCGACCCAAACGACCGTCTTCTTGAAAAGGAGAGCCCGAACACTCACTAATTCTGTAAATGCCTTCAAGAACAATCTTATTTTAAATTTCTCAACAGACAGGTAATTCAGAATCTGTTTTTATGTGCGATCAGGTGAAAACACTGAAAATCATGAAGTATTCAGCAGCATTTTGAGGTTGATCTGAAACTCAGCGCAATCAAAAACGAACGGTGTAAATTATTTTTAACAGAAGAAAAGTTCTCTCTATAAACAGAAAATAATGTATGATCACGCCTGTCAGTTCTATTTAAATTTATTAGGCACCGACCGACCTCATGGCATGTCACCTTATGAAATCTTTTGTTCCTACGACGTCCCCATCGGTGAAACAAAGCAAATTCCAGCTTCTCTTGTTGAACCCCATCCAATTTACTTCAGACGCGCCAAAAATCACATTACTTACTGGAAAACTGTTATGGAATTTACACTCAGGATGCAGGCAGTTGACAAACCGTCATATATGAAATCACACTACTTATTGAACGATGTTTAGATGACAATTTCACAAAAACACTGTTATTAGACGTGATTTTATGTCTACTTTCACATCTACTATGTTTTAAATAAGAGACTGCATTCTATATGTTTAAAAACGAAGTTTACTAAACTAGAGCGATTTCTGACGTTTTCGGGATATTACGCTTTTCAAAATAATTGGGAATTTCTAAACAACGGAACACTGCCTTCAATATTTCTTTTGTATATTTAAGTCTATTAAACTTGTGCTTAATTTGCATAGACGTTTGACTCATGAAATGATGTCGGTCTGCGAGTGATTGGCAATCATTCGTAAATTTCAACACATTTCGTGCGTTAGGTCACTAACTGAATGTGTCTACTACCGATTTCTTCCCTTCAATAGGCCTCCAGAATAGGGCTTCATAGACGACCAGTCTATATGACGGCAAGGAATTGATACTCTCTGGCATCCGTTTGTGGCGATCGGCCTTCACTCTCCTTTTCGGTATATCTGCTGTGATTTGCGTGGTGTTTTGGTGCCCTGGTTGGTGGTTGGAAGAAGTAAGAGTTTTTTTGCTCTCTACAGACAAAAGACTTCAACTCGCATCCAACATATTTTGTGACAACTGCAGCGACTGGTTCCCCTCCCCTAGTAAGGATGCAGGTGATTATTGTCCAAATTTGTGCGGCGACTTCATGGGAAGGGAGCATGATCTAATCGCAGCCAGACAGTATCAGTGCAGCTAGAATAACTACTTCAGCTTGTAGGGTCATTATATGATTTACGAACGAATCACCTACAAGGGCAAAGGGCACTAGAAGGGTCGTTAGTGGCTTGATTGCCGTCCTCAGTCAACCCTGCCCTAAAACTTTAGTTGCAAAATACGATGAAGACAAAGAAAAAAAAGAAGGAGAAGACTCGATCGCTGAGACAAGGACTTTAGTTTACCAGGTGTTTCAGCTTGACTCAGGTCCTCCATCAAAGACTACAACAGAATGAGATGGCGGACGCACGAAAGGTGCGGTGCTCGTAGGATTCAGCTGTTACGTCAAAATACGCCTACACCCACCAAAATTCGTAGCTTTCGCATGCATGGGGGATGCTCCTAAGATAATTAATTGGTTGAACGCGTTCAAGTCGTTAATGCCCCCCCCCGATTTCATGACCGGTGTTAGTAACTTTTTTCGCCTGTATTTTCACCGGGAGGAGTGTCAGCTCTTGCGTTCCCGCCGTAGCAAATAAATCTGCCAGTCTTGGCCCCGACTATTGAGGGAGAGTGTAGCTGCGTCCGTTAGTGGTCCGCGGACCGGAGAAGCAAACTTCAAGCAGCGCACAAGACTTAGGGGCATGACTACAGAGAGTTTAGTAGGAGAATAATTAGTTCCAGAAAATTCTGACTAGAGAAGGGGTAGAGGAGACACCGAAGACATTAACGTGAGAGTGACGTGCACCGAGCTGGCCTGCTTGCAGGCGTGAAATACTAATTTCCGTTTCGCATTGAAGCTGCGGTTTTACGGTTAACATAGACGGACACAGGGCCAATAGTAATAAGTCAACTAATCGTTGATCCCGAGTGTGCATCTCCGGATTGCTGACGACGACAAACAAACCAGAAATGACCATTGCAGTGTCCTGGTTTTTGTTGGTAAAACTTATCAACTACTGACATCTTGCTCAGTAGCGCCTCTGGGATAGAATGTAGGCGTCTCATTGGTGCCATACACGGACCTGTTTTGTGATTCGGCAATACAGTTTATGAGCTTCTGCCCAATGAACTAGCACTGTGAATAATGTCGGAATGATAATCTTATCAGTAATCACTGACTTAGACAAGGACTGAAAACTTCAATGAAATCGAATATTTAAACTTGCCGTACTACATGGAAGCGGGTGAAATGAGACTACTCACACCCCGTTGATACCAAGTTGCTAATTTAAAACCCATTCATTCATATATAACAAAATATGAAGTAAATGTACAGTGAGTGACCGATCTCATGAAATGTTGGCTGAAATTCTGAAATGCGTTTTCGATTAGGAAGGATTACTTGGCCGCGGTTGTAATACTGATTATCTTGTGGCATACTCTTATATCATTTCGGACTCCGCAGGATGTCGGCTTTTCAATGCACTTCTTTTCAATCTCCTATAGAAAGCGTGCTCGGTAAAAGATAACTACTTAAGTAGCATGCATTTTCCCATTGATTTTCGATGGTCTTGGAAATGCAAATATATTTTATAGAAACCATAAACAAAAATGTACTTTTTTTAGTGAATCAATAGAGAATCACGTCTTCTTTATATTTAATACTTATGGAAGGAGTATAATTAGGTTTAAAAAGTTTTCTAATTGCAGAAAAATTTGGAGCCTGATCATTCGTTGCATTATCGCTTAGTGATTTCACTCTACAAGGTGCATTCGTTCCGAGTAGAGAAAATCCCATATTTTTCTATGCCATTAAGGAGATATCATACAGAGTCCATAAAAATTTGCAATGGATGTGGACCATGTTGTAAATTCCATGAGCAGCAGTGGTAAACGGACAGGTACGATGCTATGTGAACGGACATATCGAGGTCTTAAAAAGTCTCATAATTAGAAACTTTTTAAAACCTAATTATACTCCTTCTTTAAGCATAAAATATAAAGCAGAAGTGATTCTCTATTGATTGAGTAAAAGAAAGCATATTTTTATGTGTGGCTTCTATAAAATATATTTTAATTTCAAAGACTATCGAAAATAAATGGGAAAAATTCATGCTACTTAAGTAGTCATTTGTTACAGAGCACGCTTTCTACAGGAGATTGAAAAGAAGTGTGTTCAAAAGCCAACATCCTGCCAAGTCCGAAATGTTATAAGAGTATGTTACAAAATACTCAGTATTACAACCGCGGCCAAGTAATCCTTCCTAATCGAAAACGCATTTTAGAATTTCCGCCAACATTTCATGAGATAGGTCACTTACTGTATGTAGTATTAGGTGCATGCATCCTTAACTCGAAACAATTATGTTTGAATTCTCTCGGGTTTTGCGCGACACTCCAAAAGTAGCCAAAATCTTAACAAATTAGGAACTTCATAGCGATCCCCAGTGTCTGTTAGAAACACCGTATTTTAGCAATCTAGTTCATTTCGAAATGGCAGATAGAGCTAGATTCCGGCAAAGTACATTCCATCATTCGATGGGTAGTCAGTTTAGGACGCTTCAGTATATATTTTAGGTGGCTTCTATCGGCGTTCAAGTGCTCTGCTTGTAATTAATCTATCACTGAAGGTGAAAATATTTACGCAGGTTGACCACGCTCAGAATCTAGCATTAACTACTAGCATTTCAGAAACAGGGACTACCTTGAATGACCATACCTCATATAAAAGGTGTCCACATTCAAAGATGTGAAATTAAACGTCAATAAGTAGTTGCACGGCAGCTAATGGCCTCCACCGCATATTGGGACTGCTTCTAGTGAAAAAAATCCCAGTTCTTTTTTAATGGCAGACGAAGATAGCTATCGCCTTCACTTACCAAGGCTTGTAAAACTGCTCAGGATAGTTTAAACAACGAAGATTGGCCATCCTCCATTCTGCATGCGAGGTCTTAGAGTAGCCAGTGCGAGATTCGGACTGGCACTGAGCGCAGGTTATGTTGCGTGAGGGAGTAAAACCTGCACAAGAAGATAGGTCAGTGAGCGAAAAAGCAAAACGACCACGCACTGCGTTCGAGTGAGGTTATTGCACCGACTTCGCAGACAATTAGATGTCCCAGCCAGATTTCTACAACCACAAATATCCCAAAGAACATCGTGCGTCCGGTGTTGCGGAGGGCAACAGGGCTAGAGTTACTTTTTATGCAGTTTACGAGGCAATTTTTTTGTGTACTGATTGGTGGAGACGAAGGCCGGCTTAATCGATGTCCTAGAGGCTGTGGCCTGGTCGTCCGGCCAGCAGTGTCGGGCGTGTCCGACCAATGTCTGTCGAGTCGTGAGCTGATTGGTTGACGTAGGGCCTGGAAATTGTTTCTACAATAGCACGCGCCCATGTCGCCCTTCTGACGGAGGCAGCGTAGAATCGTGCGAGGTTCAGATGGTCAAACCTCAAATATGCCCCGAGCTGGGAAAACGTAAGGCTGGGGTTCTGCGATGGGAGTCACACATATCCACTTTTGCAGGATCCATTTGGGGACCATATTTCAACGCCTCCAGGGCTCCATGTCATGTTTCTAACGTTAGTATTTTCGACGTGCAGGCCAGTTTGCGGACTAGAAAGTAGTGAGGAGGGAGCGAGAATGAGGAAGAATGGAACTGTCCTTTCAAGTTCGATGGCTTGAGAGAGAGAGAGAGAGAGCCACTCGCCGGTAACTTTTGCCGTCTGACAACGTAAAAAATGAATGTCCTTATCGGAGTCCGAAAATTACTACGCCTTCCACCCGAAAAATTAATCATGGAAAACTGAATATAGTGTGCCAGCCAGCCAGGTATGCAGGAGGCCCCAAAACGCCTGAAAAACCAACATAAATGGACAAATAAATCATAATGTCTGTATTCGGGGGGAGGCGGGAGGTTCAGTGTTTCCTGACTGTGTCTGGTGCGATATGTTTTATTGAAGGTAACAGCACTTCTGCAAGCAAAGGCCCACCTTCCAAGCCCAGCAAAACGGCCTTGCGATCTAATTCAGACTGTCAGCATGAAGCAAACAATACAAATTAATTCATGAAGGTTACTGGGCGACCGCAACAACTCAGTAGCGGACTGCTGGACGCGCTCTGTTCTCGCTAGAGAAAAATCGTACTGTGCCAACTGCCTTCTTTAATTATCTAGGTCCTAGGAAATACTCAAGGGAATTTGCACTGATGATGATGAGGATGAGGTATTGGTAG
>CACRXP010000322.1:614419-661323 GCA_902702965.1 Spirometra erinaceieuropaei | reverse complement strand
AGTAGTGGTAGTAATAGTAGTAGTAGTAGTTGTAGTAGTAGTAGTAGTAGTAGTAGTAGTAATAGTAGTAGTAATAGTAGTAGTAGTAATAGTAGTAGTAGTAGTAATGGTAGTAGTAATAGTAGTAGTAGTAGTTGTAGTAGTAGTAGTAGTAGTAGTAGTAGTAGAGACGAAGAGACGAGTCCAAGGAAGCAGTCATGAAGAAGGAGACGTGATCGCTGGGACAAGGACTTTATTCGCCTGACGATTCAGATTCCTGTCAGAACCCATCGTCAGAGACCACAGCAGACTCGTATCTGCTTCTTCCTTCTTCACAGTAGTAGTAGTAGTAATAGTAGTAGTAGTAGTAGTAGTAGTAGTAGTAGTAGTAGTAGTAATAGTAGTAGTAGTAGTAGTAGTAGTTGTAGTAGTAGTAGTCTCATCATCCTCCCCATCTTGCTGGTTTCACCGGACGTACTGTCGCCAGCCTACAAGCCCGCTAAAGTCGTGTGGCATTTTATGTCATTTTACCATGCATGCCAAATGTACATCCTATCTTAGAAAGCATTTGGAAAGCGATTAATATTCAATGACTGTTTTAGCAAACATTTTCAACCGGAGGCTGCAACAATTGTGTTTTAAAGTAGTCCTGGATTGCCTGGGTTTACGGGGATCTGACTCGTGTTTTCATGTCCACATGGTCTGCAAACAGCTTTGTCTGTCGAATTTCTGAGGCAAGTTTAGTTAGTACTATACGGTAATGCGTATTAGGGATCCTAGAAGCAAGAAACCGAAGAATGAAAATTCTGCTTCATATGTTTTTTAATGCACACCGTTACGATTTCTTTAAGTCATGAAATTTTGAAAGCAAGTTTTTTAAGGTAGTGGTGGCGAAATATCCCGAATAGGTTCAGTGTCCACTGACAACCCGGGACGACCAGGTTTGACGATTATGTAGACTGATGTTAGAGCGCTTGACTTCGTAGTCAGTGATTTGTCTTCAGGTTTGATTCCGGAGTTTTACCTGTTTCGGGTTAGGCAACGTAAGCTAGAAATGACCATCAAAGCTTGACCTTTTCTCCCTAATAAACCTCCTATTGAGGCCGAAGTCCATAAGTATCAAATAGACTGATTTACTTCATGTTAACGACTAATTTCTGAGAAAATAAAAAGGAGGAGGTTTCAGAACTGGCGAAACATGTGTCTGAGCTTTTAGGTAGTACCTGTGGTGTTAAGTATGGTATATACTACTGGTTACCTGTTGGCACTTTATGATTAATACACGGTTATTCCACTATGCCTAATGGTATTCGGCCCGAATATTCAAGTGAAATTTCATTCTGAGTCTATGCGCCACAAAGAGACTGATTTACTCCTAGTTAGTGGTTAATTTCTGAGGAAAGTCCATAGTTGCTATAAATACTGGCCTGTCTGGAAAGGCCATCCACTGCATAAGGACAATAGGGAAAGGAAGTCTTACTAACCCTTTTCTCGGCAGATACCAGACCATAAAAAAATTCCAAATAACTACATAAAATGCAATAACGCTGATAGGCAGTTATTTTCCCTGACTGTCCTTAACGACGGCGGCTACGGAAACCCCCTACTGGAAGATCATAATATGGATTAATGTGGGATCTGGATCGCCAATCACAAACAGTAGGACGATATGCAATTTCATTGGGGAGTTAAACCCACTGTTTCACGAGTCCCAACAGAGACACACCGTTCCGGGGAGTGCTCTGCCGTCTCTTCTTTGAAATTCAGTTTCAAAGACTGCAGTGCTGCAAACCTGGTCCAGTTGTATACATGGGAACGGATCGACTTATTAATCTCACTCGGAGTCTGGACAATCAATTTCTAGCCACTGTCTGCTGCTGGATTCTTGTGTCCTGCACTTCAGGCGATGCAGTCTCGAGTGTGCGCCACTGCAAAACAAGAGAACATATTCGCTTTAAGCCTTTGACAGCAAAACAAATGCAATCTTAAGGCAAGAAATGCAAGTCTCTGCGTTGAACGAATGATGCCGCGCTTAGCATCCGGCCTTGTCCACGTAGTTGTAATGTCTGCAACTGCGATTTCAAGAACCGATGAGGGGATTTTCATTTGTGTCAAACTTCACCGAATTCGGTCTTCAGTTGAGTATTGGAGCCAAAATCAAGGACTCACAACAGTCTGGCGGTCGTCTTTATGATGTTCGCCGACCACTTTACGCCAATCCTGGAATTCCGTTGCTCGGTAATAACGCTTGGGCATTTGTTTGCCTGAACTTCCATCGGGTTTCTGAATGTTTTATGCATCTGGCATTGTCAGAAGACTCCACAATGAATACAAAATCTCCCGCCCTCCGAGAATCATGAACTATAAGAAGCCTGGGTAGGTTGACCCATCCCTCAGATTTGGGTGTCGCTCACTGACAATGACCGATTAACCAGAGGTGGCTGTCCCAATGGCCTTTTTATTCTTAGTTTCTGAAGCACGCGACATAACCCTTAATTACCATTCATACTAATTATATATAGCGTGTTAGCGGACGCACCTGTTGTTTAAAAGCGGGCAAAAAGTCCTGCTTCGAAACGGCTTCGAAAACACTTTGGAACTGGATGACATGCAGGTCAGGTGGTAACGAGCTCGGTTATTCAGAAATCCGACAGGAGCTTCAAAAAATTCCTAAACAACTTCCCCTGCTATTCGTTATGTGAATAAATACGTTTTCCAGTAATGCTCGCTCGACACATGTTCCCAAATGGTTTATGACATTTGAGCCTACAGTTAGCGTTACGTTGTGCGGTCAAACGCAGCATTTAGGTATCAAAACTCTTTAACATATGCAGGCCCCGTGCTTGTTTCAAAGTGACTACTTTCTGCAGAACTGACGGAATCGTACAGCTTACTGGAGGCCTCCAGATGTCTACTTTGTTTTACAGCCGAAAATAGAAAACACTTAACAAAAAACGTGATCCCCTTCTTGCTTCTGGAGGCCCCCACAGGGCTGTCAGACCCTTTTTTGTTGTCAGCGTTCATTTTGACAACCGAAAGCCTCCGACTTCGACTGCAGCTCTGATAGCCACATTTATCATATTCAAAGTGTCGATTTTTCTTTGTCGCAGAAGCGCGTGTTTTGACGTCTAAAACAGCCATCGCTAATTGCGGAAAAAGCAATCCGTGCTCCGGCAACACGTTAATGAAGGCTATAAAACTTGCATTTTGTTTGTTTAAACTAGATAAAAACTGTTTTGAGCCTCTTGTTTTTTGAAAATTACCGAACAAAGAAGAGTTTAATTAAATGATGGCATAAAAGTAACAGCCTAAACCTCGAAGGTGTCTCTATATTTGCCTGACTCTAAAATGACCCTGGCAAGCCCGTTGATTTTTTAAAACTAAGACTCTAAGATTCTTGCAGAGCTTAAATAAATATAATCGAAGGCGCCTCATACATCGATTTGATTTAGAAACCTCCATGCAGCGTATTAAAGTCGTCTTCTGACAGAGTAGAAGGAAACTTTTATCAGACAATTCTGAAACTGACGCAGACATGCTTCATAAAAATGGTCTTGCTTCTTTCTAAGGTAAAGTAACAGTCCAGCACTGCAACCAGATGAAGGCAACCCAGTTAGTAGGTGGGCTAACTCATGAAATGTCAACCAAAATTCCGAAATGCGTTTTCATTTCGAAATGATCAATTAAGAAGGGTTGTAAAATTAATCATATCATATCATAATTCTATTATAATTTAGTAACCTTAGGATGCTGTCCTTCGAGCGAACGTCTTGTAGATTGCATACATAAACTACACTCTGCAAAAAATGATTACTTAAGTAGCATGCATTTTTCTCGATGATTTTCGATGCCCTTAAAAATTCAACTATGTATTTTGGAGGAGGTGAGTAAAAATATTCATTCTTTTGTTCATTCGGTAGCAAATTCCGTTTTTCTCTAATCTGATACTCGAAGGAGGGGTATAATTCGGTTTTAAAAAGTTTCTTATTGAAAGCTTTTTCAATACCGTGAGATGGTCGTTTATAAAACGTCATGTCTCTGCATTTGCCATTCTATCTTGTACAACAACCACAACGAAAGCTTATGAACCCCATATGGTCTCCTCTTAATACCGTAGAGAAATATATGGTTTTCCGTATGCTGAAAATATATGGCTTGTAGTTTGGAAACTCTGAGTGCAAGTGTAACGACAGGTCGGGTTCAGAATTATTCGGGAATTAGGAAAGATTGTTAAAGCCGAATCATACCCTTCCTTGGAGTATAGAATTCGAAGACGGCGTAATTTTCAACCGAATGAGCGAAAAGGTGAATATTTTTATGCATTTTCTCTATGAAACATAACTGAATTTTTAAAAACATCGAAAATCAATGGGAAAATTGCATGCTACTTAAGTATTCGTTTTTACAGAGTGTAGTTTTTGCATGCAGCCCGAAAGAAGTTCATTCGAAGGCCGGCATCCTGAGGTTACTTCGTTTTCTTCGATTGTGCATCCGAAAGTTCGGACATACAGTAGGTGGGTTAACTCTTGAAATGTCATTTCATTTCATTTCGAAATGATTAATTAAGAAATGTTGTAATTTCGTGAGTTCGTGAGGTTGAAATTTCGTGAGTTAGCCCACCTACTGTAGGTCCGACCTTTCGGATTCACAATCGAGCTAGTTAACAGACAAAGAAACGAGGGGACGGAAGTCACAGATGGGCACAATGATCACGGGAAGAGTAAGTCGAGGCATCAAATTCCTAGTCACTGTCAGTTTGTCCTCAAAATCTCAGTTGTCACGCCCTTATCACCGTTCTTCGTTCTATTCCTTCATAAAATCAGTGTACTTTGAGGTCGCCTGTGGGATAAGGCTATATCCACTCTCCTTCAAAGGATTACTTTGTTCGTCAAGGCGTTTTCCGACCTCTCAATAACCTATTTTACGTGCGTTACCTCTGCTTGACAGAGACAGTTCATAGATGTTTTGGCAGATTTTGAATAATTCATATTGACCTAATTGTGAAAAACTGGGTGCCTCGGTGGGATTCGAACCCGCGCAGTAACGGGACGACTTTAGTTCAGCCAAAGGCTCTAACCACTTGAGCTACGAGGCCCCGCCGGACGACGCGAGTTTAATCACATTTGGGTCAAGTTACCTGACCAACCTACTGCGACTTCTGGAATACACCAAATCTGATACAGTAAGTTGACAGCCAAGACAGGATTTCCTAAGTATTTCACCTATAATCCACCAGATGACTACCAGGCTCATGTAATTCATTGATGTTTTGGCAGATTTTGAATAATTCACATTGAGCCAACTGTGAAAAACTCGGCAACTTACTGAAATCAACAAAGAAATGGGTAGCTATTGGCAATGGATGGAAACACGTGGACAAACCACGATTTTCGGGAGGATCAGTAAAAGAAATAAATCCTGACAAGGAAGTAATACTTGTTGCATTCGTTAATCGATTTTCCATCTATCTGAAGGCTGTTCGAGTAAGTCTGAGACTTGCAAGTAACGAAGAAATTGCTCCGGATTCACAGCCTTCGGTCAGATCATATTTCGTAACCGTATGGACAGTAGACAAGCCCCAATCGCCTGTCTTACGGGACTAGTGGTAAATGGGGTTCTAACCTTAACCCCAGCCCCCAACCCTTAACACTAACCCCTCACCCATAACCCTAACCCCTAATACCTAACCCTAATCCCAACCCTTAAACCTAGCCCTTATCCCCTGACCCCCTAACCGCAACCCCTTACCCCTACCCCTAACCCCTTACCCCTAACTCCTAAGCCTAACCCCTAACAGGTATGGCTACGAGATAAGATCTCGTCCAGCCTTCCTTATACTTTCTTTGAACGTCGGTGAACAAACTCTCTGCCGAGCGAAACTAATTTCACCGTATACGACAGGGTATTAGCTGTACCTTTAACTTTTTCACTTATGCTTCTATTTTTCCAATTTTATTTTGCATAACAATATACTGTTGAGATTTCATTCTCCCCTGCACTTACAAAATTCAAATTTATTTGCGAACCTTTTTACACCCGTTAATCCACTGGGTTGTCTTTCTATGGATGAAGTTCACGATTGGCAAAATTTCGAAACATGGCTAGCGGACTTTGTGACCTGTTCAGCCTGCTACTTGGTATCAAATCCTTGGCGTGTTACAGTGGGGTTTGTGTTGACCGAAAATTTGTAAATGTTGTCCAAGTTTTTTTCGTCGCAATTTGCCGTTAGTTCTTCCCTGGACATTGTGACCGTTTTGTTAAGGACCGCCATAATCCGAGTAAACAGACAAATGTTAGGTCAGTCGTCAATGATTTTCCTACCGTTATTATTAATGCGCTTTAGCGGAATTACTTATCATAGCGTTCGTAACTCCAATCGGAGTAACTTGTGTGGGCTCTGAACTCGCGGCTCAAAACGAACAGCTCTGTTTCACCCCTCGATCCTATATGCTTTCGGAATTTTTCCTGACTGAAACCCAGAGGACACGAGGCAGTAACTCAAATGCGGGGAGCATTCGATTTACAAAACTAACTTGGCTCCAACCCTGAGACCTGACTGAGAGTTGGAGTATGATCGACTAAAATGCCAGCAACGGCAAAAGGTCGGAACAAATTCCAAACGAAAAGTTGGAACAAACGTAAGTATTCCACATATGCCTTTCCGAGCTACAAACGCCGCTGCATCCATATAAGTAATTGTTTTTGTTCTGAATTTAAAATAGAACAACCAGAGAGGGCTCGTTTCATTCTTTAAAAAGTACTCCTGACCTTTAAGTGGTCCTTTCGAGGCAGACAGTCCTGTTAAACTGCTTTAAGAAAAGTGAACTTTCCACAGACATGGTATTCCGGTCTGAGTAGTATGAATTTATTAGTCAGAAATTGTAGTGACTGACTCTATAGCTTAAAGATTTTCATTAGAATGTGACTATGCCAGGGCTTAGAAAAAATATGTACTCGCCTTCTGCATGCTTGTCATAGTTTTAATTCAAAGCACATCAGCGGATTGCGCCTAGTCCTTAAACAGTAGATGGCAGAAGGATGGCCTTCCTAAAAGGAAAGTAGTCAGGAATGTGCTATTTTGGAGCGCCTGACCATCATTAAACTGTATTTATATAAATACAGATTAAAAACAGACATCCCAAAAGGACTGGCTTAAATTCTTTAATGGAAATTTTGAAGATTGCCCCCCCCCAGTTTGTTGACAGACGATTTGATAATGTTGGGAGACAGTTGACCTAGTAACCGGGCCTTACAAAATACTCAATGACTGACTAGAGGTTGCACCACTGCGCCTCCAGTGCAGCTCATTACCCAGTCGGGATTGACAACGTTCGTCTTTAGTTTCCGTTGCCACATTCATATGCGACGTCTTAATCGCTATGCACACTGATGCGGAATACCCTGTCTCCAGCAGTTCGCTCTAACGATAAGAGCTTTCCCATGTAAATGAGTGTCTGGTGTGGGCATGTTTATCTGGGTTATATAGGCTCATCTTCTCTCATCTGACTGGCACCTTTTGCGGATTGGTCATAGTCGATTGCATCACATCTTGTGCACGACAACTTGCAGCCGACACTTTTCCTGAAAATAGACAACCCTGGCCTTATGGCTTGCAGTTATACGCGTAAAGCAGTTGAAGATTTAGGCTTCACCTGTATCTGATGGCTTTTCACCAGTCTGACAACGAGCTTAGATATTTTTGTGTAGGATAGAGCTCCCGGCTAGTTAATTTTGCCACCCAATCAGTTAAGACGTTGAACCAACCTCTTTCTTTCGACTCGCGCCGCTCCATGCAAGGACGCACAAAATCAATTAGGAATTCTCCTGGAAAAAACTACTTTGACGAGCATTTTATTCCTGTACGATAACTTTTTTCCGTGAAGAAACAGTTTTAACTCGACATGGTGAGACTGCTGACAAAACAACGAACAAATATCTGGGAAGACATCTTGCTTCATGCGGAAAACGAGAAATCACATGTTAACCAGTCGTAGTGTTTAGCCAGGACATATGTTTTAACAGGCACTAATGCCTCGCTTAGGCACTATGATGAACCTTGAGATTATTCAAATCGGATATGCGTATGAGAAAGGGAAGAACGGAGTAGCATATTTCAAATGTTCGTGACAGTTCCAAGTCAGGTTAAAGAGAAAGAACATCCAACTTTCCAGTTCCTCTAAGTAAAAAAACGTTATGTCCCAAGAAGGCCCATTAAGTTTCCGCACTTTGTGCTTTCACCTATTCATATCGAATTTAGGATGCCATGGTATTCGAACTTTGCACATCACTCCAACCTTCAGTTTTTTTAAGTCAGTCTCTTTTCTTATGCCTGAAAGGGGAGTCTTTTTCTCCGGTTTTTCCTGATCTCTTTGAGTTTTCGGCTTTTGTTTTTCAATTTTCACGCCAGTACTGTTTATTTGTGCTAAGCATATTCCTTCTCTATGAACCGGATATCATCTGAGGAGCTCTGCCCCAGCAGACGGTCCGGCCTCCACCGTGGAGGCGCACAAATAACAACCATCCCTGGCAACCCGTTTTTGTAAAGCTGTGCAGTCACCTATTAAGAATGTGATGCACCGTTTGAAGTGGTCCTGTATTTATAGTGTCATAGTAGTTCGCTCATATCCTGTCATTGAGACAAACATTTTCTTGCACTCACCTAGTACAAGATCTAAGTCCAAAGACATTTGACGATACCACTGATGAAACATACGATGGCATTATGCAGAGCAATGGGTAGCCTAGGCAATTAGCAGTCCGGCGGCAGTGGTTATAGTAGTAGTAGTAGTAGTAGTAGTAGTAGTAGTACTAGTAGTAGTAGTAGTAGTAGTAGTAGTAGTAGTAGTAGTAGTAGTAGTAGTAGTAGTAGTAGTAGTAGTAGTAGTAGTAATAGTGATGTGAGTACTGGAAGTTTTTTCTGCGATTATGATTTTGTAACATCCATTTGAAATCACGCGAATTAATTTTAATCGGATGTCAGCTGTGTGGGACTTATCAGTGGACCGTGAACGATTTTAAAATCGACTGGAAATTAATATATATATATCAGTGCCTCGCCACCTGTCATTCTCTGTCGCTGCAGATCGGGTATTTATCAATCAGGAACGGTTGAATTAAGGCAGAATAAGCCCGAAACAGTGCTGTATCAATCTACCCGCATTCTCTGTCGTCCCTCCTCGCTGCTATTATGACTTGGCCGACTTCGGCCTGGTAATTGGTTGCCTGTTCATGACCTTTGCCACACATACGGAGCTTGTTTGCTTTGTGAAGCCAATAGATCGGTGTGCGCCCATTCCTGATTGATAAATACCCGATCTGCAGCGACAGAGAATGACAGGTGGCAAGGCACTGATGAACTTCGGTTCGATGAAGTGCTTATGACCCATCTGGTAGACCCCAGTGGTGGATCAACTGCGCCAGGTGCGTCTGTGCGCATGTTTGTGTTTCTGGTCCCAGCTGCTGGTGGTCAGGGTTATGATTGGCTGAATGAAGGCACAATAAGCCCGAAACAGTACTGTATCAATCTACCCGCATGCTCTGTCGTCCCTCCTTGCTGCTATTATGACTTGGCCGACTTCGGCCTGGTAATTGGTTGCCTGTTCGTGACCTTTGCCACACATACGGAGCTTGTTTGCTTCGTGAAGCCAATAGATCGGTGTGCGCCCATTCCTGATTGATATATATATATATATATATATATATCTGGATTTTTGGGAGCAAACCTGTTCTTCGGGACAAAGTGGAGAACTTTATTGGGTTCATTTTCGCCGCCGGTTCCCCAGGTCGTCGTCAGACTTGAGTAAGTGTTCAAAAGTCAGCTAACATTTCAAATGTGTCGAAAAATCGATATTTACTTGGTGTTTGCCCTTGTGAGCGACCGACGTCTGCTTCGTTTTGTATTGATTGATTTTCGTCTCTTCCGCTTTTCCTGAAATTTTTTTCCACGGCATCTGTCTCAGTGTGCCGACTGATGCATGACTCATCAAAGTGCACACCTCGATCGTTTACTGAAGCAAACATTAAGGGAATATCGATTGTTCAGCAAGTTTGAAGTGTTAACTGCTTTTTTCACATTCGTTCATGTCTAACAACTATCTGGGAACTAGTGTCGAGAATTTACAGAATTCACTTCTCTATTTTTGCCTAAAGACAGTGTTTGCCTTTAAATTATATTTCTTGGGATGCCCGCCTTCTAATAAATATATATATATATATTCACTCAGGAATGGGCGCACACCGATCCATTGGCTTCCCGAAGCAATCAAGCTTCGTATGGGCGATAGGGGTCACGAACAGGCAACCACCTACCAGGCCGAAGTCGGCCAAGCTATGATAGCAGAGCGGATACGACAGAGTCTGGGGGTAGATTGATACAGCACTGTTTCGGGCTTGTTTGCCTTCATTCAGCCAACCATAACCCTGACCACCAGCAGCTGAGACCAGAAACACAAACATGCGCACAGACGCACCTGGCGCAGTCGGTCCACCACTGAGGCCTACCAGATGGGTCATAAGCACTTCATCGAACCGAAGTTCATCAGTGCCTCGCCACCTGCCATTCTCTGTCGCTGCATATCGGGTATTTATTCATTCAGGAATGGGCACACACCGATCCATTGGCTTCCCGAAGCAAACAAGCTTCGTATGGGCGATAGGGGTCACGAACATATATATATATATATTTATGATTTTGTTGGACCGACTTCTTCAAACTTTCGAGTGATGCCCAAAGCTTTCGTGAAAACAGAAAAGCGAACACTGTAATTCACCTATCGTTACTACCATGGCAATTACAGCTGTGGTGAATTTGACTTGCCACCCATATTCAAAATGTTCTCCCGAATCATGTCGCTGGCAAACGTTTGGGCACATTTGCACGTACACAAATACGCGAAGCAGTCACCACACAGGCAGTGCGCTACGTAGAAAGCCGGAGAACGGTTTTGGGAGGTTTTATCTGTTGGAGACGGACGCATGTCAGGTATCGCGTCACGGTATTTCTCAGAAAACAACCCTCCTAAATTTCTAACTAGCTCTTGCACAATAATATAAAAATGTCGTTTGACAGATATAAAAACGTTATTTGACGGATAAGTTTTGCGAAATTTGCCTGCAACAAAAGAACGGAAAAGGGCGAGATTTTCCGACTACACTGCGGTTTACAGCAAGTCATTCCCAGGCCTCGAGAATGAACGGCAATTAATCAGAATTATCCTCCAGACAGTACATGGAGGGAAGTCTCAGACTGTCTCCCTCCGATAGCGTCTGCGTGTTATCAAGACGGATCAGCGAACGTCATTCATGTGTGACGAAATACTTTTTTTCATTTTATATATGTTTTGGGTTTATACAACTTCAATACGGGAGGAGGCGAAATCGCCGATTGGGATGCATGATGAAACTAGGAACTACTGTTTTTGGCTAAAAGAACTTTAAATATCAGCTGTGACATCTGAAAGGGTTTGGAGAGTGTGGAGAAGGCCTAGTACTTCGTCCATTCCCATGCCCAGCCGTCGGGAATGGACGGTCGGCTGATAATTAATCAGAATTATCCATGAGACAGTACACGGCGGGAGGTCTCAGATTGTCTCCCTCCGATAGCGTCTGCGTGCAATCAAGACGGGTCAGCGAACGTCATTCAAGTGTGACTAAATAGTTTTTTCATTATATATATACAGATGTTTTGGGTTTTTATACAAAGAATAACTTAAACATTGGAGGAGGCGAGATTACCGAATGAGGTGCACGATGAAACTGGGGAATAATGTGCTTTGGCTAAAAGAACTTTAAATATTATCTGTGACATCTGAAAGGGTTTGAAGAGTGTGGAGAAGACTTAGCACTTCGGACTAAGGAGTGATACACGGGGAGGTTGGGGTTGACTAGTGTTAAGGCAAAGTTTAGGTTAATGTGAAGGACGGGAAATGTGTTCTCCCCTCGGACATTTGCACAAAGCCTCCTTTATATCCGCAGGAGGCCCCTATTTCCGTGTATTACTGGCCTGACGTATATATTTCCGAACAGGTTTGTCATACCCTCCAAAACCACATACGGCATGCGTTTAAACTCCACGAGATGCTGACCGTGATCCATAGTCGGGCACGGATACATGCTACGTTTAAGGCGAGTGTGTTTGCAGACATAGGGGAGAGCAGACCGTATATGTGATATGCATTTTTCGCTAATTTGTATGCTAATGCACATCTATTCATCACTTCTAAGAGCGGAGAAACTGTCTGATTTGTCTTTTGCCCATTTAATAAGTAAAGGCAATAAGTCGGAGTAATTACCTTAGAGAAGGGAATACTTTGGTTGCGAAAAATTGTTCAAACCACGAGAGAGGGTGAGAACGACATCATCAGCTGGCAAAACCGGGATGCCGATTCGGCCTTGGCACGTGTTCTTGCCACCACAAGCATCGCACTCGATTGCAATCAACAGCTTGTTGCTGTGCCTTCAGTCTGACCGCGATCCAAATCCCCGAGGGTCGACTGCTCTTGAAAGTTGAAGCTGACGTAGTGTGGTCCCCTGGGAAATTCCTCACCTCGTGATAACGTGACCCGCCTTCGCACACCTGTCTAAAAATAGGACCTCATTGCAGAAGTGAATGTTCTCCTCAAATAAGCCTCGATAATCAAAATATTCTGCGACAATTTAAAAAACACTCTGTTCTCCCTTTCCTACTTTTGTACATTGACTCTATACCTAGAATACACTGATCTATTCCAAGTTCGAAGTTGAGTTCTGAGGAAATTAAAAAAGTAGCAATTTCTAAATCGGAATATCTGCTGGACAGCAGACTGAGAATGCTGGGGGATCGACTGATGAGCCGAACACATCGCGGTTGCGTCATGCAGCGGTAGAATATCGGCAAAACGTGCGTGGGTATCGCCTTACCTTAAAGTATACTACTAGCTGCCTGTCGGCAGTTAATGAATATTACGCAGTTACTCGAAGTATAGTAGATGTGCTAACTGGTGAAATGTCAACCAAAAGTTCGAAATGCGTTTTCGTTTCGAAAAGATTAATAAAGTAGTGTTGTAAAACTGATCAAGGTGCAGCATAAATCTATAATGATCCAGTTACTTCAGGGTGTCGGCTTTCGAAAGAACTTTTCGGCTGCACGCAAGATCGATACTCTGCAAAAAATGACTACTTAAATAGTATGCAATTTTCTCATTGATTTTCGATGCCCTTGAAAATTAAATTATAGTTCGTGTGAAACATGCATAAAAATATTCATTCTCTTACTTATTCGGTAGAAAACCACGTCTTCTTCCAAGTTCATACTCAAAAGAAGAGTGCAATTCGGTTATAAAAATTTTTTCTAATTCCCGAATAATTTTGAACGCCGATATGCCGTAACACTTGCATTCAGGATTTGCAAAATACAAGTCGTATATATTCCGCGTACGGAAAATCATGCATTTCCCTACTGCATTAACAGAATACCATATGGGGTTCATAAAATTTGGCAGTGGATTCGAGCCATATTGGTAAATACATGACGTTTTATGAACGGCCATTTCACGGTATGAAAAAATCTCATAATTATAAATTTTTTTAAAACCGAATTAATTAATTAGGTAGGATTATAAAAATAATCAGTTTGTAGTATAATTCTATAATAATTCAGTTACCCTGGGGATGCCGGCTTTTGAAAGAACTTCTTTCCGGCTGCATGCAAAAATGACTACTTAAGTAGCATACGTTTGTCTCATTGATTTTCGATGCCCCTAAACGTGCAATTATATTTCATGGAAAACATGCGTAAAAATATTCATTGTCTCACTCATTCAGTAGAAAATTACGTCTTCTTCCAATTTTATATTCGAAAGAAGAGTACTATTCGGTTTTCAAAAACTTTTATATTCCAGAATGATGTTGAACCCGCTCTGCCGTCACATTTGCATTCAGGGTTTCCAAACTACAAGCTATGCGTTTTCCGCGTACCGAAAACCACATATGTCTCTACAGTATTAAGAGGAGACCATATGGAGTTCATAAAATTTGGCAGTGGATTCGAGCCATACTGTTAACTTTACAAGCCACATTCGTAAATGCAGATACATGACGTTTCATGAACGGCCATTTAACGGTATTAAAAAATCTCACAATTAGAAACTTTTTTTAAAACCGAATCATACTCTTCTTTTGAGTATGAAATTGGAAAAAGACGTGATTTTCCACCAAATAAGTAAGAGAATGAGTATTTTTATGCATGTTTTCCATGAAATATAATTGAATTTTCAAGGGCACCAAAAATCAATGAGAAAATTGCATGCTACTTAAGTAGCCATTTTTTGCAGAGTATGGATCTTGTATGCAGCCGAAAATAAATTCTTTCGAAAGCCGACACCCTGAGGTAACAGGATCATTATAGATTTATGCTGCATCATGATTAGTTTTACAACACTACTTAAGTTATCTATTCGAAACGAACATGCATTTCGAACTTTTGGTTGACATTTCATGAGTTAGCACATCTACTGTAGCTGATGGACTTCGGACCAAATATTCATACATAAAATAGCTTTCGGTCTGAGCCTATAGACCTAGAATATATCGATCTACTCCAAGTTCGCAGCTGATATTGAGGTAATTAACAAAGGCAATAAACTTTAAAGCTGTTTATACTTTTCCTGCTTAATTTCAGAGGTAGCACTGAAAAATGCACTATTCAACTAACCCAAATGAGAATGTAATGGTGTCCTGTAAAGCCTGACAAGTAAAATCGCCGAGATATGGACCGCTATGGTCTGTATTTCTTATATGAAAACGCAGGTCATCAAAGCCTCATACGTCAACCCTTCTGCTAGCAATTCGTGCATCCGGTTGATAACATCCGTCTAGACGTTTTCAGCACAATTTGTGATTGAGAAAAGTTGAAGGAAGCGTGTATGGTAGGATTTATTGGTTTTAAAAAATTGCGCGACGGCTCATCAACTGCGTTCTGTCGTTTCATAACCTTGACAACAACTAGGAAGAATAGAGCACCTGTCCAGATGATTTCTAAATCAAGAAAACAAAATCCAGCGTTCATCCATTACAAAACGCCTGCTTGAAAGCGGTCACTCCGTCGACCCTAAAATATCCTTATGGGTACATGTTTCGGCGCGAACAAGTCGGACACTGCGTTACCTAGAGGCGGCCTATATACGACGGTTAAAACCCGATCTTTGTAAGCAGCTAGAACATGCGGTTAGCCAACTTTTTCCGTGGTAACCTCTGGCCCCATGATTTTCACATTCCTCTTTCTCCTTTTTGCTCGTTAACGTTTTTCCCACTGTTCTTCCCATACTGCGTTTAAGTTACTAATTTTATTGATTAGTTGGCATTTACCAAAACCATGACCTTGTTGTTTCTGCATTGATTTTCTGCACGAATTCAAATCTATTGTATTCTTCCCACTCGCTATCTATGTTATGAAGCGACGGGAAGCAGCTGAAGAGCCGTCACGAAATTTTTGGTACCATTAAATCCTGTCCTGCTTGCCTGCTTCAACTTCGTACCGGGGACGAAATGCATAAATCTTTCGAGAAATACTTGCCTGTCCATGTGGTCACTCTGTAATGGTCAGACGCGTTTCTGCAGTCCCACCTGGAGTAAACAAACCCCAGATACCTGTAATACGGGACCTGTGGTAATAGGGGCTTTTACAGGTGGGGCCGGGGAACACACAGGCGACGAGGTGAAGCATTTATAGGCAAAAGAGTAGCTATTGAGAATGCTCGGTTGTACTTTGATTGGTTGAGGAATATTTGCCCTAATCCCCAGCCCTAACCCCTAACCCTAACACCAATCCCAATAGTATTGGGTCCATCAGGTGGGGCTAAATGATCACATCTTATCGTAGTAGTGCGTTTAAGTGAACAGAATGGGCCTAGAATTAAGTACATGAAGACGACCACTCCAAAATAAAGAGAAAAAGGAGTATTCTTTTTACTTGCATGAGGAAAAAATTGCCTGTATCACTCAGAGTGGCGTGTCAGGACGGGCGGAATGCTCCATTTTTTTCTCTGACGTCATTTTGGGGAAAAAATGATGGACGTACGCATCTGGTCGCAAAATACTGCAACAGGGCACTTTTTAATGGGAGAACTTAGAGGAGGTTAATCAGAGCACATTCACCACAATTCTTCGATTTGTATGTCAATTTTAGGAACTACGGGCATTATCCAGGACGCCATTTAAAGAAAAACCTCCACAACAGGACGCAGCTGATGAGCCGTCGCACTATTTTTTGTACCAATAAATCCTGCTTTGCACGCTAGCTTCATCTTTGTAGCAGGGAAAATGCTTCAAATCGAGAAAAGTGACTAGTGTTGTGGGCACAACGCATACACTTATCTACGCCTGGCACTTTCAACTGCGGCAGAGCAAACTATGTTAGAGTGCGGGAATATGGATCGTCCTGGCTTGCAGGCGGCTGTGCGTCAAATTCCCAAGGCTCAACGTCGACATCAGGCGGGTAAGGGTTATGGGAATTAGCGTTGGACAAGGACTTGACACCAGATCCAGGTGGGGGAGGAGAGAGTGCGGTAGATGCAACGCAAGTCTACTATCACTATAAGCCAACTCGTACGCAAATCACCGTCCCTGACCTCGTCTTACTGTGGAGCACACGGTGGACATCGTCAGCAACGAGGGTTGACCTTGAAATAAGGTCACGGCCCTAGGTATCCCCTCCGAAATGTGATACAAGACCACCCATCGCCCTCGGGGGAAGTGCGCATTCCCATGTTTAACCCGAACTACTGTTAACTGACCTTATTACAACGGTACAACATATCGTAAACTGAAATTCCGCACTTTTTAAAGTTGAGGTTGTCCCCTAGTTACTGGAAAGTTTGCGCTTTTTATTTCTGAACTCGCCTGCTTTTCGTGAACGCGAAATCAGATTTCATCAAATTCCATCACATCCGAACGGGCGTCCATATAAGGCGACAGTCTGCAGGATATGTATTTCCTACTGTATCTTAATGGAAGTTGTTCTAACTAAATTACTTTTCAGAAATGAAGATATCTTGTGTTTCAAATGAATCTAATAAGCAAAAGCAACAACAGTATGTGTACCTCCCACAACTCATTCAGATTTCGGTCGCAGCATTCCACGAACTGTGTTACCTGTCCTAGGAAGATATACAGTAGATGACGCAACTCATGAAATGTGACAACCAAAGTCCAAATGATCTGCTTGAAGCACCCACACCGCCGTGTACCTTTATTAGTAAGTGCGCTTTAGAAAAGTCTTCTCTCAAGTGGAGTATGTTTCTAAGCCAGTCGATCAATGAAATGACTTATACTTTTTGGCGCAAATCGACCTCGCCTTATATTCGGGTAACACTCTACTATAATAACTGTCTTAGCTCATATCTGCAATACGAGGCATTAATCTGAACGGTAAGGGTCTTCAAAAACCATCGCTCGCAACTTACACATCGACTTTTCGGACCGCATAAGTAGAGCGGAGCAGGAGGTGAAGAAGCACCTCAAATTCAAGAAAACAATAACCGGATCATAATCCAAAATCCCTATTTTTATTTCCTTAAATAAAATAATTAAGCTTACAGATAATTCTTTGTCTTAAAACGCCCACAATATCCAGGCAAAACGTCTGCCATTAGACGGCCACTTTAAACTTTCAGCTAGTTTCTTCTAATGTGATTTTAAAAACGGAACGGGCGCAGCCATAAAAGCTGGGATAATATTGTAGCATTTAATGGCCGCCGGGTGATGAAAGAATGGAGCCACCTCGTAGTCGTTTAACGGAGCCTAAAACCTAGCATGTATTTTGGGATGGTTCCAATATGACGAGAAAAAGTAGTATTTTTCGTCCACGGCAAACCAATTGCCAACGCCTCTCAGGGAAATGTGTAAGTAGGCAAAATCTTTGAACATTTTCCCTTAATTTCACATTAAAAAACGTAATACCCTAGGAAAGCACTATTGAAAAGGGTATTTCGATGGAGGAGACATTTTTAATTAATCAAGAGGATATTTCTTCGGAGACCAGCTACAAACCTCCATTTTTTCGGCTATTTGATTTCGTATTTGGATGGATCTAGACTGAGACCGTCATCTTAGATCAAAAGAAAGCCAAAGACATCACCGTATAGGTCTTGTCGAATTCTTCTGTATTCTGATCAACTAGTACAAACCAAAAATAGACTTCAGTGTTTATACGACGCTGGTGACAGAATAAGAATTAGAAGGTAAATGGGTAAGATGTGGTTTAGTAGCCCCACCTGATGGACTGCACACTGTTTGGGTTGGGGTTAGGGGTTAGGATTAGGGGTTATAGTTAGGGATTAGGGGTTAAGGGTTGGGGGTTAGCGCAACTATGTCTCCACCACCCAAAGTGCAACCGCGCATTCCTAATAGTTTTTTTTGCATACAACTTCTTGACCTCGTCGTTCGTGCGTTCTTCGGCCCCACCTGCAAAAACCGCTATTACCACCGGTCCCGTATTAGAGCTTGCTGGGGTTTGTTTACTTCAGGTGGGACTACATAACCGCATCCGACCACCTAAGCAAAGGATACGCATGCCGAAGATCTCCTTATTTTCAGCTCAGTGTTAGATCGAGAAACCAACTAAAAGAACGTACTTTGGGACCAAAAAGGATGCAAAGGGGGAAGGGAAACGTCAACAGCGGGGAGTCCTTGAAAGAGGGACGGAACAGTTCCAAGTGTTGGCCAAACGAATGCAACAGGTAAGAACCCTCGCAAAACATCTTACGTTGAAAATTCCGACAAACACAGACGATAAACCCTGTGTTTTCGGACAAAAACCGCCAAGTACTTATTGGCCTTTTGAAGATTCTGCAAAAACTGGGCAAACTCCACTGTCATCAAACAGCACTTAATGCGCAGAAAACTGCAGGCTCTCCGTTGTATCCGTGAATTGCGTTCCAATTCCTTATTCAAGGACTAGCCTCCTGATAGGACACCTTATGATGACCTTTATTCCTTTAAATCAAACGCAGTCTTCTTCGCTAGAGTCCACAGAATCGTGAATAATGCAAAAGCCTAAAAAACTGGTTGACTTTTCTGTGACACCATGTTGAAATAAACATCCGGCAATTACTGAGCTGTCATGCTGCACATCTCAGCAAATTTTGAAAGATACTTGCTCTTTCGAGTAATCTTAAAGGCCTTTAAATAATATTTTAATTGCAATGTTATATCTGCTTGCTTGTTCACATAGACAGGCTTCAGGTGTCTCTACAAAATAATGAGCCTTTTGACGCAAACTTTCTGGTCTCCGGTATGTCCGTTTTTTAAGAAAATTATTATTCCTCAGCAAAGCAATTGTGTTTTCAATACTTTTCGTGCATTTTCATCCGTGCGAACGTCATCCAGTATTAGTTTACAATGTTAGTGAATGCGTTTGTACCGATTCCCCTGTTGTTGGGATTTTGCATGGACTGGTGCATATTTCGTGAAACATATTACCTCCTGCATGCATCTTAAACCTGCTCTTCTTTTTTATCCAATGTTCATCGTAGTGTTCGTTGGAGTAAATATCGACTGACTCTGACAGCGGACGCAAAAAGAGCATGCAATGGGAACGGTTAAAACAGTCAATTCTCCTACCAGTTATTTAGACTTTTAAACATCCCTTTTTCATGGAAAGTATTTTTATGCTGCTCCTTTTGAACACCTGCCATAGGCACAACACTCCTGAATAGGACCGTTTCTAGGAGAGCCGTTTTTCTATCGAATCTTGTGTTCATATGAATATCCAATGATAAGAAAGAGGATGTAAACTTCTGGTTCACGCCGATGGCAGTTTCATTTCCGTCGGACCCTTGGAATTTTCAATATCTCACCCATCTTGTCCTTGAATGTGACGCAGGTTCTTAGAACTGATGACTAATAGGTGAATTCGTTCGTAGCCTGTGTTCAAGAAGGGCATACAGATTCTGACTATGTAGCGAATTTCAATCAACATGGTCCTCGTGATATTCCTTTTCACTAAGGAAAGCGTAATCCCTGCGGGTATTTTATTACCTTAGTAATCACTACTTATGTTTGCGGAGTAAGCGTTTATGCATAAATTATTTCTCTGGCTCTCATACCGCAGCAGTTCCTTTGCTAGCAATTATTTACACTCGCTCCTAGGCACTATGCCTACGAAGTTCTTCGAGAGCGAGTCAAAGCTCTCCACACTGAAGACCAAAACCCTCTTAGAGAACAAATATACTAGATAAGTATTCAGGTTAGGTCATATGATGCGTTTAAGATTCTCGGGGGAGGCTTACGAATATGTTGACGAGCCCTCATGGGTTCGCCGTCATTGGTGTGAAAAGCATGCAGCTACTCAGAACCCGGAAGTACTTTACTAATGTCTCTACACTAACTATTCGTTTTGACTCCTCAGATGAAAGTTCTTTTAGGCATTCCATTGCTTACTCAATTCCATACTCCATGGTTCCAAACTTAAAAGCAAGGTGCAGGTTGAATGACATTCTTGTTTCTTTATGTTTCCATCAACAGCAAGTGAACCAACAAACTAAAAACAACAGCCATTTCCGCATCATTTTTGTCAGTATTTGTAATCCTTCTCAAATCCTGTCTGAGCTGATCGCGACTTAAAATTGGACTTCGCATGTCGTCGGGTCGATACTACAATTCATTCAGGAGTTCGGGTGCCGTCGACTGCCTTTTGGAATATTAAAAGATCCATGGAGATGAAGTTCACCGATCTTTTGGGATTACCGAAAAAAGTGTGCGCTTTCCGATTTGTCTCGTTACATCGGTGCAGGGGTCGCAGAGTACCGGCTGCGACGTCCGACCTTCTGCGAGAATTATTTACTAGAGCTGCAAAGAAAAGGGAACATTCGCATTCAACGCATACCAGTATGGACCACAAAATGTGACATGAAACCCCAGTGTCAATAACACCCAGAAACACACCTCGGGTTCTTCACTTCCAAATAATCAGTCGTCACGGCACAAATAGGGCTGAATGAAAAGACGGACAAGCATCACATCACCCAGGAGGCAGAGATTGACCACATCAGCGAGCTGTGAGGTGACTTCATCCTCGTGCTCTCCTTACCAGGTATGTGCGCTAACCCACTGGAACATGCACCGTGGACGACGGCGGGGCGGCGCATTTTGCTCTGCATTTAAACTGTCTTCGCAACAGCGGCGTGCATAGACGTCCAGCTAAGTGCCCGCACATACCGACTCGCGGCCACATTGTGTAGTCAAGGATCAACTAAAGAAGGAGACGCGATCGCTGGGACAAGAGCTTTACTTGCCTGACCGTATCTGCTTTTGTCTCTGATGGTGGGTTCGAGCAGGAATCCGAAACGTCGGGCTAATAAAGCCCTTGACCCAGCGATCGTGTCTCCTTCTTCAAGACTGCTTCCGGGAACTCGTCTCTTCGCATCTATTGGCAAGGGTCAACTAAATCCAAAAGAACGACCGGGTGTTTCCTCTACCACTTCAGGTCCTCATTATGCCTTCACGGCGATGATTGGAGATCTTGCTGTGTGAAAATAAATCGTCCATTTATTTCGGAGGATCGTAACATCTCGTGGCCGATCATGACTGTGGAAAACCTCGAATCACTGCATTGTTATTATGAGCCAGAGGGAAGAAGACTTGGAAGGTGAACAGACCATAAATCGATCTAATAATACACCAATTTCACCCTCAATCAACAGAGGTTTTTCGTAGCTTAGATAAGGGGCACCGATCTAGCATCCACATCGAGACCCATCACCAGGGTGAAATGCATCATTCTCAGGTCCATGAGACAGATCTCGTTGAGTTATTTCACATTAAAATATCTATTCTGTAGCTAGTGCAATTGCGAGACGGCTTCGGCCGAAATCAGCATTGTAAAAACACTGAACCTCAAGATACAAGACTGCAGTTTAAATATTCAGCTGCTGATATTGCTGGCACGCAATGCGACACAGCCTTTTTTAAAGGAGGAAATGAAGGCTCTTGAAGCAGTTTACCAAATTTAATGATATGGCGGTGAGAAAGGGTGCAATGCAATGTGCCGATATAGAAAGTCATCCTGACAGACGCTGTACGCCCGTGGCAGTTGTAAGTATGAAACCTAATAAAAACACGCCTACTGATATTAAGCAAGTACGTCAACAATGTTGACTCATAATCCCAGGCTACTCACAACTGTCTCGTCGGAAAGACCAAAATGACCATTTCCAGTACATCTTGCGCCGTCAACCATCCACATCCCATCATCACTTCTAACATATTCGCGCTTTGAATTCGAGAATGGTTAGGCATTTGACCACTCGGACTACTTGAAGTCCTGGTGCTCACCGATCCGACTGGCTTGCCAGAGTCGGCTGTTCAGTTTTGCACGACGTGGTCCAGCTTCTTCACTGTTAATTGCTGTCCGCGTATGCGTGTAGAGGTTGATTCTTTAGTTTAAACGCACTTTACTGCATTGCAAATGTCACGTGAAATCTTATAGACGACTACCTCCTAATCTAAATATCCAACTTTATCCGTAGGGTGTACAAGTTGGTTGCATAGTGTTGTCGTCGGTCAGTGCGTCTCCTGTATTTGCTGCTTCCTCCATGAACCGTTAGTCGTTTCCGAGATGGAAGAATCTGACAGAGTGAAGATACGACTAAGCTGGGTGAGTACTGCAGTCGTCGGTTTGTGTACCACTTGTATTCAAAGCGTTTGGGCATATTCCCAACGTAAAGAAGTATCCTTCCGTTTTTTTTGTTCCGGTGCTTAATTGGAACAATCTAGTTTCTTCTCGTTTTCCCCTAATTCCTGTTATCTCAAGACGAATGAACAAAATGTCTAGGGTGCCCATTTCGCGAGCTTAGTAGTTTTCGCTGTCTAGGCAGTAAGTTTATGCTCAATGAAGTAGACTTTTAACAACACTCGATTTGTGAAAGTTATTGTGGTTGGCTCGCAGTGTAGAACGAATTCCGCATAAGTTTATTCGCGGCAAACCGTGTGAAATGTCCCATCAGTCTTTCGCTGCACGCGGTTGGGAGTTTGCCATCAACTTCCTTTTCGAACGCGAATGTAGTTCCCGGTAGTGTTTAGTTAGTAACGTTGTGCAGCGTTTTTAGTTGAACCCTCTCAACAATGACAAGGATGTCATCCGCATAGCGTGCTCACAATTCAGTCTTAAACAATTTGCGAATTGTGACATCAGCGAGAAGGCCCGAGATGAATAACCCTGTAGGGGCTCACTGCAGCTCTTGATATTAACCCTGCGAGAAGGAGAAGTCAGTTTCCAGACAAAGGTCCAAGAGTTCAAGCAAGGCAGATGCAGGAGCATTCGCGTCGTAGGACCGCGGGAGGTCCCTTGTGCATTTTATTGCCAAATTTAGTAGAATGGACGTGAAGAGAGAGAGAGAGAGGCGACATCGAAGGATGCCATTATGTTATCCGCTGAAATTGGCGGTCCTTGCAGTTTGTCTCGAAGTCCTACAGAATTATCGACTGATGTTTTACCATCCTTTGTCAGTGGAAAGAGTCTGTGAAATTGCCATTTTAAAAGCCATTTATTTAGGCACACCGGCTAACGATAACGTTGGCCACTGCGGTAATTCAGATTTGTGAATTTTAGGTAGTCCACAGATCTCGGGGAAGGTCGGTTCAGTTCGTTCCAGGTATTTAGAAATATTATCGGACAGGTGCTTCTTCCCCTGTAGGGCGCTTTAACACTTGATCAATTAATGGAATCTGCATTTCGGTAGGGTCCGTAGCAAGTGGCTTATTGATTAATCAAAATTCTAACAATAACAGCATCTTCCCATTGCAGTCTTATCTGCTCTAAGCCACATATTAAGGAATTTTATGCAGGAGGGTGTAAGAGACAAACCCAATATTTGGGCACAGCGAGTAGGCTATCCAGGAAACGAAAATAATAGTATCCCAACAGTTACAAACTAGTAAATAAGAACAAAGTAGTCAGCAGGTGAAAGTGCACGTGAGTGTTCTTTGTCTTATTCAAAGTTGTGTCAAAACGTATTGTAACTGATAAAAACAAAGCGGACTTAAATGTCACTACAATACTCCCCCTCCTAGGGGAACGGAGTTCAAAAAAATTATTGTTTATAGAAGGAAAATGTGGGAGTGTTATGCATATTGTACAAGTTGGTAACGGTTGGGAAAACGGATATGACGACCGCTGCGCGTAAGGGGAGGCGTCTGTGGGATAAGGGAAGACGCAGGGTTATTGGGCGTAAATGGAGTCTGGGAAATAGCAAGTGGCAATGTGCCAAGTGGAGGTTGTTCGGTTGGAGAAGTTGGAAGAGGCTCGGTATAAGCCGCCTTCAAGCAATCGATTGAGACCACGTCTGTGCGGCTTCCACGGTCAATTGTAAAATGCTTGTCCTTGCGCGATAGTACTCGAAATGGGACGTCATAGGGCTGTTGTAGTGGCCGGCGAACGCTGTCTACGCGGACAAATACAAAGAACATGTTAGTAAGTTCGGGTTGACGTACGACTTCCTTGTTGAAGGACGTGGAGTGGCTCGAAGATGAGTCATGGTTTGGCGCAATCTTTGCACATAATCGCTGGGATCCAAGTCGCCTGAGCTTTGAGAGCACCCGAAAAAATCCCCGGGAATCCGTAGGGTGGTACCGTAGACAAGTTCGGCAGCGGAACACTCCAAGTCAGGCTTGAGTGCGGTACGGATACCGAGCATGATAAAAGGCAGATGCTCGCTCCAACGGGAAGGGTTGTCATGAGCTCGGAGCCAGGCTTTGAGTTGCCGGTGGAAACGCTCGACTAAGCCGTTGGATGAGGGGCGGTATGCTGTCGTGCGTATGCGAGAACATCCGAGGAGGTCGGTAAGGCTGTTAAAAAGTCTAGACTCGAATTGTTGACCTCGATCGGTGGTAATAGTTGAGGGGACGCCATAATGAGAGATAAACCCACTAGTTGGGCACAGCGAGTAGGCTATCCAGGGAACGAAAATAGTAGTATCCCAACAGTTACAAACTAGTAAATAAGAAAAAAGTCGTCAGCAGGTGAAAGTGCCCGTGCGTGTTCGTTGTCTTATTCAAAGTTGTGTCAAAGCGTATTGTAACTGATAAAAACAAAACGGACTTAAATGTCACTACAAGGGAGTCGAATTCCCTAGGAAGGAAACAACGTTTACTATGCAACTTGAAACTGACTTCTTGGCTCCTCAGTGAATTTCAAGCATGCCTAAAACCTGTACCAGTGCCCCTCTATTGAACTCCGTGACCTTGCCGGTAGTGTCTGTATACGTCCTAATTTGCCCTAATCACTTACCATGCGATATCTAAATGGATTTCCTTATTAACGCATGCCTGGCACGAATGCATTGCTTTTGGGAACAGACTTCCATTTCCTGTTGAGCAAGCGCAAAGGATTCAAACTCTCTCCCATACAGTGTGTTTATGGCCATCTGTGTTGAATGGCTTCGACTTCTCATCGCTAGGTGGTGTTCGTGCGTGCGTCTGTAGGCAGATCTTCCAGGCTGGTCACAGCAGTTTACATAACGGCTGACATTCGGGATTTTGTAAGTGAGTTCTTTCCCATAGAAATTGCATAACCTGTCCTTAGGATAGGCAAACTGGGTGCACAAAGAATTTGCAAATTTTTGGGCTACATTCATCTGGTATTTGTCAGGTCGCATTCGACAGGTTATTGCGCATTTTGCACATAGGAACGAATTAGTCAGCTGAATGGTCTTGACATTTGGGCGGACATTGTGCTTGAAATGCACTTTTCCTTAATTCTTGATGTCTCAGGTCGGTATCCATTCTAGATTAATAATTTGAAATGTTTTCCACTTCTTATCGTCAGCATTCTTCGTGGAAGCAGTACATATCGATCCGATTTAACAGGCTGCAATAGAAATCGCTTTGTGGGGGAGAGGATGGTTGTACTTGTAATGCGGGCCAGCCTCTCTGCAGGCCTAATTGCAATAAAGTGTTGCATAAATTGACCTATCGGTCATTGGATGAAAGAGGAGATCTAGAAATGAGAGATGCTCACAAATCTCCGTATGGAAATTAAACGCAATTCACGGAAACATGGATTTGGGGTTAGTATGGTGCAGTCTCTCCCTAATTCTTTGAATGTGTGCATAACAACGAGATTTATCGCAAGGACCTCAATTAGTGAGTTGGGAAATGCCACACAGTACGGAAAGGACCTTACGAATATTTGCTGCCGTCTAATCTTTTATCAGGATATATATATATATATATATGTTCATTGAAATTTCGGTTCTGACCCTAAAAAGTCATGTCCCGGAGATTTAACTCCAAGTTCTGCACTGATTAATTTCCGAAATTATTCACCTGATTATTCTCTGGAGTTCATATACCGGAAACCGCTAGAGAACGCTGGGGGTCCCACTGAAGAGCCGAACCCCTCGCAGCTGTGTCACGCAGCGGCAGAATATCGGCGAAACACGTGTCTGGGCTTTTAGCAAGTATCTAGGTCGGGAGTACGGTATAATACCTTTAATATATATATATATATATATATATATATATATATATATATGTATATAGGGAGACTGCCCGATCAGAAACACGGAGATGTCGCGTCGAGTGGAGACTCTGGGAGCAGTATCAGTTCGAGAGACGATGTCGTTCTCGCTCTGTCAATTTGACGGCAGCCTCGCCCCCAAGGTATTTGAAACTGTCTACTTCTTAAAGCTGATAACCACTGATTCCCAGGAGTGTCTTCTCCCGGTCAGGAATGCAACTCTAAAACACTCTGGCCTTCCCAGTGTTTATGCATAAACCGACGGATTTAGCAACTTCCTTCATCCGTGACCTGTCTTCCACTTGTGTGGTCTTCATCAATAGCCAACGCTACTTGTTAAGATGACAGGTAATAGGTTTCATCTGACTATTTCTTTTCCTTCTGTCTTGGTGACGTCGGTTTTGCATGGCATCAGACGAGGTACCTCAGGCTACATCAGGTTTGTTTTATGTGTGTTACAGGTGCAAGCGAACATCGAAAAATTGCGCAACTTAGAGATTACGGTACAATGGCAGAGAGCCAGACGTCACTTAAGGTGGTGGAGAGTTCGACTCCGAACTGCAACAGGCATCAGTCCTCTTTGGGTTCTTGTTCACTTGCATCCAGCTGCCGGCTGACGGAGTAAATAAAACCCTCCCTAAGCGGTGGGCGGCGTTTGGATACCTGAGCATGTCCTAAATTTCCATTTGGCTAATTGCCGTCTTCTTATAAAAATATTTTCACTCTCTTTGTAGCTTCCTAACCGCTCCCTCAACAGCAAGCCCAGGAAAGTGGTCATTTATCATGCGGAAGTACAGGGCTCGAGCGATCTACACATAGGCCTGCGTACCTCTGAGGTCTCCGCAGGTACACAGAATATTTTCTGCCTTGATTCGAAGAAGTGGTCAGCTGGACAGTAGTCTTCCTCATGCTCCCCACTTTTGCCACTTACGACAAACGTGCTGAATGAATGGAGAAAAACGAGCCGAATACCAGTCACCAAATTGCCAACATGCTGGTGGGGGTTTTTTGAACGTCAAGATCTGGGGCTTGTATGGTGGCATCGAATTTGTGTTGGTGACAGCTTGCGTATTGGTGAGGGCAAGCGCAGAACTGGGCTGCTCCACAATGATAAAACCATAGTTAAAATTTTGAGTCACCGGCATTCGGCAGTCAGTATCCTTATGGTGGAGTCGGGGCCTTGTTCAATGCTACTGAACAGACAGCTTCCGATTTCAGTATTGCAAAGTGACTGAAGGCCTCACAAAAATATCAGGCATTTAAATTGATCATCTGTCATCGTTCGCAGACTGAAATCATCTACTCGTAACTGACCAAGCTAACAAACAAGGCGGTGACGAGGCATTAGCTTCCTGAAAAAGACACCGGTAACAACCTCGTATTATTGGTCATAGCAGCAGAAGTAATTCAAGTAGAGCTATTTTGCTTGTAAAGTTTTTTTTCAGGCAGCATATAAACGTAAACAGTTAGTAGGAAGTCCACTCAAAAATAAGATACTCGGAGGTGTCGGTGGGAGTAGGAACAGCATTTCCAAAAAAGATGCTGTCGTAGAAAACGTGAAACTCGTCCATAAGGAGCGGGCCGCTTAGCGACTTCTCTGGACCGCACGCAAACAAGCTGCCTTCCAGGAGCGAGCTGTAAAACACCATCGGCGATGATAACCGTTCCACCTTTCTGGCTGAACCACGTTTGTTTCAGTTATGGTGGATCAGTAGGACTGAAAATGCACAAATGCGCATATGGTTTACGGGCAAAGTCTAACCGGATGTCGACTGAAGTTCATTCAACCCCCACACAATCCTCATTATTTGGCAAGGCCGATACGGTACTTGTGTGCATTGGGGCTTGCGCACGCCGGTCAGTTTAGCTTTTCAGCACAAACAAGCTCCAAAACCTGATGACAAATGTCGAGAGCTCTCGGACACATGTTCGATCATAGGAAGACCAATACGAAGGTGGGGAGGATTAGACAGCAGCCTAGTGCAGGTGTTTCATGCGATCTTCAGTCAACCCATTTAAAAAAAACAAGCAAAACTTCTTGTTTTAGCAACGACAGAATACTTTGCCCAGTTAAATACCTACTTACTTAGCTAAGCTGACCTCGCTGATTCACTCTGCAGAATGACTACTACAAACTCTGCAGATTGCGCGCAACCGGATATAGCTCAGTTCATTCAAGAGCAGAGTCCGTTGAAAGACAGCAGGGTGTAGGGGTGTGAAAAGCGTGTGGGTGCAAAGGGCAGAGGAAGGCACATCGTGTGGTTAACTGAGTGCAATTACGCAGGTGTGCGTGGGTGGCTGTGTGTGTGTGTGCGTCAGGCGGACAAGTTGGCTGCGGAGTTGTGATCAAAGCCCTACCGAAGTCTCGGTGACGCTGATTCTGGCCGTTGTCACGGTGCCCTCCACGGTTGCTCGGCTGCTGCCAGGCATGGTGTAATAGTTATGTAGCTGACCGCGAGAAGTAGGCGGCCTGGGCGGTGGAGGCGCCGATTTCCGTGACTGGGGAATGAGAGGTCTGTTGCTGAGGTAGACGTGTCATGCTGGAACTCGACGCAATTTTTCTTGATGAGCGCGCGCCCTCGACACAGTACCGTTTGAACAACAGCCATGAGTTATCCGTTGCTATGGGAAGCACGCGCTGGTGGAAATCTAGCGGACGAGTATATGCTTGTTCCGTTGAAAATGCATGACTGGAAGCTCTCATCTCCATCGTTCGAGATTTTCCGATGCAGCCGCTTTGTTGAGCGAAAAATTCGTCCTGATGGCCGACTGAGTCAAAAACGGAAAAGGAATTTGCATGAAGAATGCTATACCGCACTCACAGATATTCAGGAAACTTTGACTAAAATTCTTAAGGGGTTTTCGAATCGAAGATGCTACCAATGTGAGACTACAAAACAGAATGCGTGCAAAATCGCATGAGAATGGCGCTCAGCTCGGCGTTGACTGGCATTAACCGGTAAAAGTCAGTAACCCAGGTGCGGCCATTCTAATGACGCAAATTCCTGGCAGTAACGTTTCACAAGGAATGAATGAATACATGAAGGAATGACTACTCTTTTGGGCTCCTTAATAGACCTAAATCAGAGTAACTACCTCAATTATTGGATCATCTCATAAACAGTAACTTACTTTTGAAGTAGTGGAGCTCATCTGTCCTGAAAATGCTGGCTGATACCTGTATGTTTTGAAATGTACCCCGCATTTCTACGCGCCCTAAAATCTCACAAAGTACGTGCCATGCATTTTCTAAGCGATGACGTCTCCTAGCGTTTCTGTCTCTCATTAAGAAGAATCCTGACGGTCAGATAACTTTGTAACTTAAATAAGTTAAGTTGCTTACTTCGAGAGTGACATTTGCAAAAATTAGAGCATACGAATGACCATGGACGATTCTCGCTAGTCCCCATAATCACAAATTTTTAAAAACCGAAGTAACCATCTCCCTCCAGGCATGAGTTCTTATTTGCATAAAACGGTATTTCAACGAGATGGATACCAGAAGCGGATAGTCGTGCATCTTTTACAGTGATCACAATGAAAAACAACGCAGGAATACAAATTAACAGGGGGCCTCCTTCTAAAATGCCCGAAATAAACTCCTTTTGCAGTGGGAGAAACAACTTGGAGTTTTTTTGCTTGGTTTTGCAACCCCACTGAAGTGCACCGCGAACGAAAGACACGGCTGAGGAAACGTAATGTCATTAGGTGTGAGCTTAAGAGGAGGAGGAGGAGGAGGAGGAGGAGGAGGAGGAGGAGGAGGAGGAGAAAGTTAATTTAGCTAAATTGACTGCAAGGTGTGCAGCAGAAAGGATGTTGGGGGGAATGGGTATGGTTTGTGGCGGAGGTTCCTTACTTCGGGGAGCAATTTCGCCAAAAGAAAGAAACTGGCGATATTTATTTGTATCTGCCAGAGAAGAAATGAAAGACCTCGCGGTGGTTGTTGTGTGAAGGTGATCAAAAGGCTTTGAGGTGGTCATCGGAGCGAAAATACAACAATGCAATGCCGTTTTGACAATGCTGCAAAGGAGCATTAAATTCATTCACTATTGTCATTAAAGGGCAAAAATGGTGCCCAATTGTAACTAGTGACAATAAGGAGGATCGAAATGTGTGATATCACAAAGTCCCTAGATGTTCAATTTTTTGCTCAACACAATTGCTCCCCAGAGTAAGTGGCCCTGTCCATAAATCATACTCTTGCCACGCGGCAGTCTGCGGAACACTAAACACTTTTTGAATGCAGTATCTTGAAAACTATTCATCATGCCCTCATGACTTGCTGGTCATCGTACAATTTTGCTCGCGAGACACTCAGTTTGCAAAAAAATTTAAGTGCCGTTTCACTAGCTGGCTTGTTTTTCGAGCTGCAAAGTAGTTCCCTTTCTGTGCTCGATTTAACAAAGTCTTCAATTCCAAACCTATTCTTCTGAAATGCTATTCTGCCCTCCGATATTCTTCCACTTTATGCCGATGATCTAAGGTTGCCCGATGACTGCGTGCGAGAGGGAATCTGTGAACAAAAACAGGAAGACTGCTGTGATCATTTCTTGCCCATTTGCTATCCAACTTCTGGTTGCTGGATACTTTCTGCCGTTCGATTACGATAATCAAGTACACGCCGCCTCACATGTTATGGCACCGCTGGACGATATTTTTCAGCAGTCAGGCCTCTCGGTGATCACATTTTACATTGCCTTAATCTTGACCATACTGCTGTGAAGTCATTCTGTTCAATCAGACGCTATCTCCGTCATATTACCCAGTAAAGGCCGATGTACGAAGAATCCGCCATTCATTTCCTCGTAGAGCAGAGCATGCAGTCCAACTTTTCCCAATGCATTGGAATTTTTTATCTCACTGTTAACCATTATTAAGTTTATTCGTTTTTATTCGGGTCACTGTGTTTTTGCGTAGTTTTTACCGCTACTTTGAATTAAAGCAAAATAGGCGCCTTCCCTCCTAAATTAGCCACAGTCTACTATTAACTATTAGTTACCGTCTAGCGTCAACGGGACACAAAATGTTTTGCGATTCATTCTCCGCCAGTGGGTAGCAAGCCAAACTGTCTGACTCTGTCTCTGATGATGAATTTGAGTGAAACTCCGGAACGTCAGGCTGATAAGAATCTTGTTCCAGCGATGGTGTCTCCTTTATCACGACTACTTCCTGGCACGCGCCTCTTAGCCTCCAGTAGCAAAGAGGACAAAAATTAACTTGCCGCAGCATGCTAACCTGACATCTCCGACTAGCGCAATCGTTTCTCCTCTCCATTCAGTGCGACGTAAAACGAGATAAGTACTAAAATGCATACAAAAATAACCACGAAAACATGCATGCTTTTCACCTTGCGGATTTTTACTTTTTCGCGGGGGATTCTCGAGCGCAACCCCGCGATCGAGGAGGGATTACGCTAGTCCTGTTTCCGAACTCAACGTAACCGCCCCCAGCGTCAAAAAGGGCACCCAGTCTTCCCATCTCCTTCAGTTCATGCTGACCATCTACGATTGATGACCTAGCTCATGAAATGTCGTGGAGAGGATATTACCGGGTGCATTTGGTGCGGTTATTTTTGTTTACTGAATTGGCTTGAGGCACATGAGGCCACAAGCAGACCAAGACTGGGCAAAATCAGGCGTCTCCCGATATCAAAGTAGTTTCCAGCGTTATTAAGTATCATGCATCAATGCCTCTTATTTGTGTGCATTGTAGCTCAAAGAAAATTAACACAAACGAAACAATTTCAAGTAAATTCTATCAGAAAACGGAAAAGGGGATTTTGCGTCCATGAAAGTCAGGTGAATTCAGATTAGCGAAATTGCATTGTTCCCAAAAACAAAGAGGAAGTTGAACTTTAAAAATTCTATTCTGCAAATTTAAGACTTTCTATACCATAAGATGTGCTAATAAACCTGTTTGATTGTAGCTTGTTTTACCACACCGAAAACTGGTAAGCGTAGACAAGCGTAGACTTAGTAATCGTGACATGTTGTCACTTTTCTGCAACGTTGTGTGATGAAGATATCGATGAACTTCTTTGCAGACGTCGATTTTGAGCGCGTAGGATGATTGACAGCCGAAGGACTGCCGCATGAGTCGTTAGCCAATGTCTTTAGTTGTTAGTCAGGCCACTCTATGGAGAGTTATTGATGATATAGCAGTGCCTAGAATTAAGCAAGGTAGACCAAAACGGTCCACATGCAAGCAAAACGACGATTTTATTCGTACGGCACCAGAAAAGTATCATTTTATGCCACTTAAGGCCATTCACAGGGAATATCTGTGTGGAATTAGAAAAAGGGTGAAAGAATTCAGCCTCCATCAGCAAGACACCATGACAAACCCCCTTTTAAGTAGGTAACACACTGGAGAATATTTTTTGTTTGCACAATAATATACTCATCACACACACTTTCATTCTAGGAGAGCATTTACTTTTGTGATGAGATCTCATCTTTAGACAAGTCTCCGAATTCGATCCAGGTGGTCATATGTGGGGATAACTCCCCAGCGAAACACACTGCATCGGCAGTAACTTTCGGCTAGATCGCGATTGGTAGCCAGGCCCCGTATTAAAGGTGGAGGGGGATTTGTTTACTGGGGCTATTTTGTGGGGCTCTATAACCACATCTAACCCATTTTGCTTTCGTTTTACGTTTGAGGTTATCATTAGGGTACCGGTTAATGATTTCCGATTTTCGGGTTAAGGTTATGCCTTTAGGCTTAGGTTTTCGGATTACGGTTGGGATTTGAGCGTACGATTAGGTTTCCAGGATTACTGTCAGGTTTTCCAGTTACGGCTTTGTTTAAGGTTGCGTTTACGATTTCGGTTAGGGTTAGGGTTGCCGTTTAGGTTGACGGTTAGCATTTAAGGTTGAGGTTAGGGTTAAGGTTTGGATTAGGTCGCCATCCGCTTTCCCATTCCTGGCTACCAACGGCGATCTAGTCTAACTTTCAAAAACTGTCAACACCTGATGCTTTGGATAACTATCAAATTCGAAGGGCGACCAATCTGGAGTTCACCAATGGAGACAATAAATGCAAGGTGCTCGTCGACATCCCAAAGGATGCCTTCGGCTTAAACGACATTCATCAACGTCAAATGGACACAGTGATGTTGCAGGATTATCCCCCTGTTCACAGCTGACGACTGTAATCTAATTTTTTAGACCACCGGCAGCCTCATCGTCTGCGACCTGTGAAGCCATTTAATCCCCGCTAATAGCCCGCACCTCAATCCGATCGAAGAACTCTTTGCACTAACCAAAGAGAATCGAAACAGTGAGAGAAAACACGTTCCAATGTCACAAAAGCTAGATTTTATACTTAATAATTGTATAGACCAAACTACTTTAGACAACTTAATCTTTTCTACGTCCTCACGACTTGCAGCAAATCTAAAAGCAAAAGGACAATTAACAGAGAACCAGTACGTTGTATTCGCTATTGTTTTTCGTCACGTTGCCGTTGTGATATTTTAATTCTCTGCCGGTAGTTACATTAGGCCTCAGATAATTGGCCTGTCATTAAGGCGTTCTTCGATTTGATGGTTCTTTAAAAAAAGACATTTTTTTTCTTAGCTAATAATTAATACTGCATAAACCAACCTGTGTCTTCTTCTGAATATCGGTCGTTTCTTTTGTGGATGTGGGGCGAGCGGTTCTTGCGCTACAATGCTCTTAGTGCCCAGTTAGTGAACTTTCATCGGATAGATCTCGAAATGTAGGATTGTCTGATGACCGCACGTAATGGGAAGTTTGCTGGGCCAAAGAAGGAGCGTTGCAATTGTCATTTTTTGCCGTCATCATCCAATGACATCCCATCCCAGGTTGCTGTAACATGCACAAATGTTACTCTCCATCATAAGATCGAGATAACTCGACACACACCACTTCACGTGGCGCACAGCCCCCTCGCTGGGCACATTTTATTAGATCTGCCCTCTACCCCTCATGGAGTAACGCGAAACAACATGCTTTGCGCGTCATTCTCCGCGTAACTGTCTGAAGCAGAAGTCAAATGTTATCTCGTTACAACACGTTAGCCAGTCGTCTCTGACTAATGCAATCATTTCTCATCTGAGGCACAAAACTAGATAAATGCCCGAGGTCTGAACAAACTCCGGTCAACGTGATGACGACGATTTTACCAAACAAGAAGAGAGGAGTGCTGGTTCGGATCCCAGGAAGTGGGAGGGCCGTAGAGGCCGCATTGTTTCTTTCGTTCTCCCATCTAATTGCCTTTGGTGTTCGTTGGGTTAAACTCTGTGACAGCAACACTGTTTTTTTAGTTTTAAGCGTCCAGTGTCGAAAAAGGCCTTATTCCGATGTTTTATACATGGTTTGCGGACTGAATAGTGATTGGGAGAGAAACGTACCCAGGTATTTTATGCTAATAGGTGTATCATGTTCTTATCAGAAGGCAGGTCAGTTGTGCTTAAAATGCGCACCAATAATTTCATAATAGCTTCATGTTTAGGGCTTCTTTTGGGGGATTCCGAAAACAAAGAGGGCGCAATCGAATGATTCATGTAGGCGGTTCAACTTTCATTCATTCATCTCTAAATCAACTATCGGGATTCCCAATAGGGAATAAGGAAATATTTCTGACGCACTTTCAGTCTAAAGCCCAGACAGGCAAGAGCTGTCTAGGTCAGGAAAATTCCCACTATAGGATACAATCAAGATCAATTCGAGGCTTGTGTGTCCATGACAGTAGTAAACTACACTATGCCAGCAACTGTGTCTACAGCAATTAAATCCCCGGAGAAGCATGCATATAAAAAAATTAATTAAAACAAGGGCTAGATGGCAACTGGTAGCCCGGACAAGCATTACAGGTGGCTGGGGCGTTTTTTTACTGGGGATATTTTGTGGGGCTCCATAATCACATCTGACACATTTGGCTTCCGTTTGAGGTTTGAGGTTAGGCTTAGGGTACCGGCTAATGGTTTCCGATTTTCGGGTTAGTGTTATGCCTTTTAGGCTTAGGTTTTCTGGTTACGGTTAGGGTTTGAGCGTACGAATATGTTTCAGTATTACGATTAGGCTTCTCAGTTACGGCTATATCGAAGGGCTACGATCACGTTTACGATTTCGACTAGGGTTAGGGTTAACGGTTAACGGTAACGGTTGAGGTTGGGGTTAGGGTTAAAGTCGTCGTCCGCTTCCCATTCCGGGCTACCAACTGCGCCCTAGCCAAAACAAGAAAAATTTGAGTATGAACAAATGTAAGTTTCAGAACAAACAAACTGAGTTTTCAGCTACTAATAAATGGAAGGCGTCGTAAATGTAAGGTCAGAAGCCGCTTTTTGACCTACAGATAGACGTCAACAGTCTAACTGAATCAGCATTATTAATTCCAGTGCCCCTTCAGAATGGTGTTCGTCGATCCGGTCAAACTGACGGAGGGAAGAGGAGGCATTTCCTTTTTATTTGTAGATCCATGCATGCGGTCGCGCTGCGACGAAAAATCAATATGCCTGCAGTGCACCGACGAGGTAGACGGAGGGCTCTAACTGTCATTTTGACCGTTTGCCGATTATCACTCAGCCTTGATCCGTATAACCAGGTGACCAGTGCCAGCACTCACGATACAATCCCTCTCGCGTCGACTGTCACTACGGCCAGTTATTGGCAGCATAGTTTCGGCGGGAACCAGATTATGTCGGGAAGCAGAATAAATATTAGAAGTGGGGAGTAGGAAGATTTGCAGAGCATCGACACTATGTTTCCCCGCCAAATTCAAGTAAGCGCAACTTTCAAATTGCCGGACATATGACATAACGAAAATACATTTTCGGTTGGAGGAGTACAGTGGGAAACGGGGCTCCAGTCCGTAAAATTAATCCTGACTAGGGACACATGTCGCCATCGGCCTTGAAATCGCCCACCCAGGTCCAACTCTTCGGACACTGATAAAATCACCAAAAAAGCACCACCTTTAAAGTTTAAATCGATACCATGGTCTGGTAATGGCATAAAATCCTGTACATACTCGAAGCCTGATCTTTTTCTGAACCTAATCTTAACTGCGCTAAATATTTGGATAATTCCTAACGATGTGGACAGGAAAATATGCCGACAAGCGTCCCTAACAGCCATTTATCCGGACGCCTCAGCAAAACCTCTCACTAATAACTCCTGAAAGGCACGGTTGAAAAACTCGTCACGGAGGGTAATTTCTGCCGCCACTGGCGTGTAAACACCGAATTTCGGGGGAAGGGGCGCAGCCCAGCCTGCGCAGAGAATAATCGAATCTACACTGTGTGCTGGCTGTTCTTCCATGCTGACAAACTCTGTTGCGTGACGTTAGTCTGGCTTTCAACCGAGGTTTGTAGCTCCGGAAAAATTAAATAACAGTCCTAGCAGCTCAAGATAAGGTAAAGCACGGACGTCAGTAAACAGTTTTTGGCAGTCGTTCATATAAAGTGCTTAGCTCTCACTGGTGAGGAATATCAGTGAGCGTTGATATTAGCGTTGCCCCAATTAGTTTTGAGACCGCCAAGAAACGCCGCGGATAAAAAATGAACTTCCGGCGGCTCACTACTCTGGTAATTTGGGCATATTTTTTGAATATTTTGTTTGCTTTAATGCAAAATTTGCCCTCAGAAAACAGTAAAAATTCAGAGACACTGAATATCTTTCAGACTTCTCTGACTGTCGAGTGGGGAGCTCTGAGTTGACCGATATTTCCACAAATAAATCATCCAAATGTTGCGAATTGGGTAGAAATCGCGCTCGACGGGATTTGCCTTGGGAGCAATTTCCGCTTGGGCTGGCACTTTTCCAGACTGGCGTAATTTATGGTGGAAAAATAAACTCAGCAAACGGCGCGAACGGCAACTCGGCAGTGGCCGGAGGCTAATCCCTGAGCTAAAGACGACTAGTCTTTAACTCTTCGGCCACAACCTATGAAAATCCAGAAGGAGATTTTGGATTTGAAATCTTGCGTACGTCCTCCGTCCTCTTTAACATTCAGAAACCGTAAGACGCTCGGGAGACCTTGAGAAGCACACCCAATCATATGATTGTAAGTCAGTGTAGTTGGACCCTATTAGGCAACCTGGTACGGGGCCTGAGACGATAGATCAAAAGATACGCAAGATAAAACATCAAACCAAAAGTGGAAACTAATCGGTTTTGCTGGTGCAGAAACTGTCACCGCATAACATTAGCAGGAAACTTACAGTTCGTGGATCGAGATCCTACAAACTCCCTTGCCTCAAAATGTGGAGAACTTGGGGAGCAGATGTCCTCACTGTACCATAAAAGATAGAGAAATCTGGCAAAATTGACAGCTGATATGGGCAGAATGTTACTACCGACAAGGACAAGGGAGACTGGAATGGCCATTTCTGGCTTATTAGCCGTCCTCAGCCAGCCATAGCCAACCCCGATTCGTGGAACGCCTGAGGCTCGAACTCGCGACCTGAAGTCCAACGCCTCTAATCACTGAGCCACGGGCTCGTTGTCCTGCCGCTTTCGATTAGGAATATAAAATATGCGCCGCTAAGCGGCTGCTGGTTGGGCTCGAAATAGAGCCGGTAAGGCACAACAGAACGAGTGAGTTCCGTAAGAAAGATCGGTGAACGCCCCTCTACCATAGCTCATATTTTGCAGCACATCGTACGGTCGAGACAATGGGGCTTTTAATATTACCACCAATACTCACCACAACGCTCCTCAAAACAGGACGATTCGGAGGGTGGGAGATTTAATTAATGTCCCAAAGCCGGTGCTGAAGACCGGAATTCGTGACGCCTACTTTAGTGTCCTTTTTAAGCCTAATAATCTGCCAAATGCTCAAACTGTTTTTAAATCAGCTGATGAATTACCTGATACTTGGGTCAGATGTGGTAATTTAGTTCCACCTAAAGTAGGCAAACCCCAGTCACCTCTAATAGGGGACCGGTGGTAATAGGGCTTTTACAGGTGGAGCCGGGAAACTTACAGGCAACAGGGTCAACTGATTGTATGCAGAAAAAATGCTAGTGGGAATGGGCGGTCGTACTTCGAGTGGTTGAGAAATAGTTGCGTTAGCCCCTAACCCTAACCCCTGACTTTAACCCCTAAACTTAACCCCTAGCCCTAACCCCAACCCCGGCCGTAATATGTCCATCAGGTGGGGCTATATAACCACATTTTACCGACACTTGTAGTGTCGGGTAGGCGAGAGTTTAACTTTCATTGCGAACGCTGTTCAGCGTGTGCTCCATAGCATGGTGAGAGCAAGAATGGTGACCTACGCGTGAATTCCCTTAAAGTGCTGATAGACTTGCGATGCATCTATCGCATCTTCGCTTTCCTCGCCCCTCTCCCCATCTGGGCTCGGTGCCAAGACAGGATTGAGAAGACCGGAGGTGCGAGGAGCCGCAAGTGTCTGATACGGCGTAAAACCGCACCTGGGCTTACCACCACACCCCTGGTCCACAGCGTAGACTATCCCGGATTTTACACAACAAGAAAGGGAGGTAGTTCGAATCCCGTTAGGTGGAGGTGCCATAGTGACCGTATTAAAAAGATTCATTGGTTGGTAGGTAGTTGGCCAAAACAGTGACAGTCAGATTGTTCAGCTTCTCGTCTAACGTAGTAAAACGGAAGAAAGAGGACGGTAATAACGCTTTTTAGCCAGTTTTCATCATTTTGGTAGGGTGGTGACTCGAGAGTGAGTTGATACGGCGTTTGAATGATGACTGAGGGTGCTTGGCTTCCCTTTAACCAGCGGGAACTATTTGGTTCAACTATCTACCCAAACGCCTCGATCGATCAGATCTACTGAAAACGTTCGTATGTGTCAGGTGATCTTCTAGATTGTTCAGTGGGAATTTTTGCGGGCTGTTTACACTGTCAGCTGACTATGATCAGTTCCAGTAAGTCGGATCATGGAGTTTGTAAATCCACACATTTAACCATTCAAAACATTATCAAATATAGCTTCACATCATTAGATATTTCAGGATATATAGGGTGTTGGTAGAACTCGGATTTTGTCATTGAAACCCCAGCAGAATATTTTTGCAGACGGACTAGAGACCTGCCTCGTGGGTCAAACAGGAATTATCGACTATTTGCGCAACCAGCGGATGCACCCAGTAGTCCAGAAGGTAGCGCACCCGACGCGAATTCGGGGGGGGGGGGACTGTTGATTCATCCATATTCAGGGCCGGATGTTTTCTGGTGTGAAAGTCTCCTGTTTCTACGCTCCGATTGTAGAAGGTTGAATGACATATTATTCCAGACTTTGCAGATCTGCTAAACTAAAATCGCGCGGGATTGAAGAGCCTATTGCTTAGCATAATAGGCGGATTGCGGACATGCGGGCCCTGTTAGCAGAGCACTTATCTCAACACCTGCCTGGGGCTGGGTAACTGCGGACGGCGTGTAAGTCAGAAGAAGCCCCTCCAGTCTGTCGGTTGGTGGTACTTAATAACTATAGTCTTGCTTGGCAAGGATAGAAGGTGTCCATACTGTTACCTGAAAAGTCCTCAACAATCACCTGCTGTGAAGTTTGGCTAAGCGTCAAACGCGACCTCAGAATGTGCTCAGGTGACCTAAGCACTCTGTCATTATTTTCACCAGAACTGCTGGTGAGTGAGCTGAACTTTCGCATGCTTTCAACCGCGTAGGGTGAGTGTTTGATGTGCTCTACTTCCCCTTCTTCGAAATGCGTTTGCCTAACATAAGTTACAGTCGAAATGAATAAACGAGGGCTACAGTTTGCCAAGAGCGCCAGGCTTCTGTTGTCGTCTTACGCGTAAGACAGGTTCATGCGCCTTTTCCCTTTGAAGGTGACTTGTGAAGTTTGCCTGGTGCACTTAGTTTGTAATTAGCATTTCACGTGTTTATAGGACGTGTGCTCCAAATGTGGCGATGGCAATAATTCATGCGGGCAGGAGGCGAGTTGGACGTAATTATCTAAACATCCCTATCACGTGTTTCGGGTGTTGTTGCCGGAACACCTTAGGGGGAATGCTCACGTGAGGTGAAGAGAATGGTCTACTGGTTGCTTTGGGAATTTGTGCAGACTTACAGCATCAGATTCATAGGACTGGACTTCTACATTGTCAACTCAACAGCAAACTTCTCACGCGCGACCGACAAAGACAGGCAGCCGTAGTCTAACGCTTGTGTGTAACCATGTTTGGAAATTCCAGACTTAGGAATCAAGACGGTTCCTCAAAAAGATTGTGGAGTCTAATAGCGAGGCTTTGCAATTCCGTGCTTGGTGTCAGAAAGAAGGGGTACGTCCACAATTACCCTAGTTACGACACAAAATGAACCAGCAGTCAAGAAAGTTCTACGGATTTACATTCTAAATACTAACTGAGAAGCCTTCGTGCGATAAAAAGGAAGGGAAAATTTCTTGCTCATAGTCCTAGGTCAGCCATACCACATCATAACTTCCGGCAGGAAAACCCGATGTCTGAAGTGCGAGTAACTTTGTCGTTGGGCTTGAGACTCTACCGGTCAGCTATATAGCTGACACTGACATCTTTTCAGGCTTTCTATAGAGAACCGTCTAGACGTGGGAAGTCACTAAAACGGAACCTATGTACCGCAGTGTAAACGACTGCAATACTCATAAAAGTCCGCCTTACTCCATGAAAAAGAATTTCTTTCAGAAATAACCGTTGTCATGATCCCAAAAAGTAATCCGAAGCCCATGGGCAATTCGGCGCTGGCTATGTTAAGGTCGATCTTTCGTCCGGCAAGCTTTACGAACTGTTGGAATTATAGGTCTCACCCTGCTTTACATTCCATTCACATATGTTACATATCCGTACAGGGCAAACACATTTACCAAACAATCCCCTAAGGGGCATTTTGCCCGTTAATTCAACTCTTTAAACTGACGTTCAGCGAATCGGCTGAACCGCTAGACTAAATAAACCATCCCAGACGAGAGTAGAAGTACTTCACGATTGTTGATTTCCCACCTCTATGCGACCGCCTACGAAAATCTGCATTGGAGCTTCAACACAAGAATAAACAGTATTGCCAATAGAAGCGAAGAGCCGAGTCCCAGGAAGTAGTCTTGAAGAAGGAAACACGATCGCCGGGACAAGAGCTTTATTAGCCTGGTCATCGTGCCAGCGGACAAAGGACGCGCCACAGTTGTACTGGACAGGACAGACTACCTTCAAAAAGCCAAAGGTTTACTGGAGGACCGACAGTTCTATGTCCCATGTGCATAGAACCCTTTAAAGGCGCTGACACGCGAAATTAATGCTACGTTGTTGGCCTTGGAGAACTCAGGTGCAATAGCACCGACCGACAGACGCATGGCGAGACCCCAAGATACGGCTTTGGCCCGATTCTATGGCCTCCCTAAGGTGCACAAAGACGGCGCTCCTCTCCGACCCATCGTGTCACACCAAGTGTGACAATCCCGGATGAAGGGGGGAGCCGTGAACGTTCATAGGTATGCGGTAGCATGGCTACTGCATCCTATAAATACCGCAGCCCCTTGCGCAACAACCACCCGTTTCTGCTCTTTTGTCTCTGATGATGGATTCGAGTGGTAATCCGAAACGTCAGGCTAATAAAGCTCTTGTCCCGGCGATGGTGTTTCCTTCTTCAATAAACAGTATGTTAAATGGTACACTATACCTGTCAGAACGGCGTACTAACTAAAATCACAGACACGTGTCTCGCCAAAATTCTGTCGTTGCATGATGCAGCTGCGAGAGGTCCGGCTCACCAGTTGGTCCCCCGCCGTTCTGCGTGTGTTTTCTGGCAAATTCTTCAGTTTCGAAAGCGCAGTTTCTTAATGTTCTCATAGATTAGTCGCTAACTTGGAGTAAATCAGTCCGAATTAAACTTTCTAGGCCTAAACCGAAAGTTGATATGAGTACTTAGACCGAAATCCATCATCCACGCAGCGATAACAGCGGAATATTCATAAACTGCCAACAGACAGCCAACCAGATTCATGCTCTGGTCAGACGTGTTCTGTCTTAAGACGCCTTAACGAATGGAAACTCGAGTCGCAGCTCTCCCGGCGTCGGACGTGCCCTCATCCAGCTCCTGACTCTCTCCAACCCCCTCTCCAGTTATTCTGCACAGAATACGTCCTCTTTCAAACTGGCAACCATTTTCTCTTTCCGTTGGGGACCAGGTTGTGGTAGCTGGGGTCTCACTCTTGGTTTAGACTACTGCGATATATACATAGGTTGCAGTACACACCCTACACCAACAAAACGCTCGTACTCGTGACTAGAACTGGGAGGAGTAAGTTATCGCTACATCCATCTGACTTTTCGAAGCGTATACCTGCCTCAGTACAACATCCGTCTATGCGTGTCAGACACCAAGTTAATTTAAAATAAAGAGGATCCTACTTAGCCAGTCACGTTGCTGCAGTGGGTCAGGTAGTTAAATCAAATTAAAACCGTAAGGCAGCTTTTGCTTAGAATGAACGAACCTCTTGCTGGGCCAGCTGACAGAACGAAAACACAGCCATCGTCCACCAATTCGACCGATAAAATGAACGAGATTGGTCTCTGGGCCAGAAAACATCTTCACCTTTGCCTACACGTGAATATGCCCATTGTGAATCGCACTTGCGCTGCATCCACTTCACTTCTCCTTCCACCACCCACATCGTTCCAACGACCAAAAAATCAAGAAGGCGGTAGGTTGGCCCAGAAACAATGACCGGTAACGATACGCACATCCTGTATACGCGTGTTACACACGACTCCACAAATATCCGGATCGTTGTTTGGGCTCCCTCATTTGGCGGCGCCTCAAGCTAAGACTGTTTACTCGACGTAGTAGATCCAAGCGCGGCGGATTTATTATTATTGTGGAATGCGCCAATTTGTGACACGAAATAAATCCTCAGGATCGGCTCAGCAGGCCAGGAGACTGGTGACGAAATTGAGCTCAGTGGTTTGTGTGGCGCCGGTCTGCTGCCAATCAGTGTCACAGACACAGTAGGTAGGCTAACTCATGAAATGTCAACCGAAATTCCGAGATGCGTTTTCGGTTCGAAAAGATTAATTGAGCAGGGTTGTAAAACTAATTAGCCTGCATAATAATTCTATAATGATTCAGTCACCTCAGGATGCTGGCTTTCGAACGAACTTTCTCCCGGCTGCATGCAAAAACTATGCTCTGTGAAAACTGATTACATATGTAGCATGCATTTTTCGCATTGATTTTCGATGCCCTAAAAGTCCAATTATGTTTCGTCGAAAGCATGCAAAAAAATATTCATACTTGCGCTCATTTGGTAGACAATAACATCTTCTTCTAATTTTATACTCGAAGGAGGGACATAATATGGTTTTAAAAAAATTTCAAATTGTGGGACTTTTAAATACCGTGAAATGACTGTTCATAAATCGTCATGTCTCTGCATTTACCAATGTGACTTGTAAAGTTAACAATTTAGGTCAAATCCACTGCAAAATTTTATGAACCCTATATGGTCCCCCTTTACTACCATAGAGAAATGTGTGGTTTTCCGTACGCGGAAAATATACGGCTTGTAGGTTGGAAACCCTGAATCTAATTGTAACGGTAGAGCGGGTTCAAAATTATTCGGGAATTGGAAAAGTTTTCAAAAGCCGAATTCTACCCTTCCTTCGAGTAAACCAGTTGGAGAAGACGTAATTATCTACTGAATGAGCGAAGGAATGAATATTTTTATGCATGTTTTCCATAAAATATAATTGGAATTTTAGGGGAATCGAAATCAATGAGAAAAATCCATGCTACATAAGTAGTCAGTTTTTACAGTGTGTAGTTTTTGCATACAGCCGGGAGGAAGTTCGTGCGAAAGCCGGCATCCTGAGGTAACTGAAATATTATAGAGTTATGTTTCAGGCTGACCAGATATACAACCGTGCTTAATTAATCTTTTCGAAACAAAAACGCATTTCGGAATTTCGGTTGACATTTCATGACTTAGCCCACCTACTGTACGGCCGGTTATTGAGTGCTCACACAACCTCTGAAAATCATAATAACTGCGTGTTGCCAGTCAATAGAGTCCCTCATGCCTCAGCGTAGCAAGTGTGCAGACACTTTGTGGTGGGACATCAAGTACTGCCTAGATAGCCGATGGCACGGTATCCGTGGTGTTGTGGAGGGGTGATTCTTACTCAGGGAAAAAGGATTCCCATGCCGAAAAGACAGATAGAAGGCCATTCGCCCAGCAAAGCACTCAGCGACCAGTTTTGCCCTTCGGCAAAAGAGTAAAGTTAATTCCCAAAATGTCAAAAAGAAACTGCCTGAGACCAACACTGAAAATACGTTAAACAAATACCTCTCTCTCTCTCTCTCGACACACATCAATACGCTGGATCAATTTGCGGACCTTACTCTCGCCGGAAGCGTATGGAATGTTCAGATACGGCAGATGAAAGCTAATTCTTCTCACTTGACACCGGGCGTCTTGATTACTCGAAACTTTGTTTAAAACTATGCATAAAGGCTTCTACTCGAGTCAAAGCCTCCATTAACTTCGACCACTTAACATATATAAATCGTAAGTTTGCTTGAGCGTTTCCGAGCCTGAATAAGCCAGACAACGTGAACAGACATTTTTAAACATTTTTTTAAAAGCCAGTTTATGGAGGTGGAGGAACGGCAAGGGTATGGTTTGCACCCGGGGTTAGCAACAGATAACCTGCGGACCCTGTCTAACAGGAAAAGTGGTAATAGGGGTTATACGGGTGAGGCTTTCGGGCGCACTCCAAAGTAATACGAGAAAATAAAAATGCGAAAAAGAAAAGTGATATAGCATCAGAAAATACGGGACGGAGAGGATGTTCAGTTCAAATTCCATTTTTATCATAAGTAGGCCATGCCCCAATGTGGGGCTGCGACGGCCTAGAAGTTGAATCCGGGCCTAGATAGTCATCAATAACTTGCTTCAGACACTTCAGTCGGGGGGCTCTTACCAGGAATATTCAATTAAAAAGTCGCGCCCAATCCCGTGATGACAGTTATGTGTGCTCCATGTGCCCGACTTGCAAAAACCACTCATAGCCCGTCATCCCCCTGCCCCAATGATCATAATATGCCGACCTCGTCATGCGGATGGCGTAGAAATGATGAGTGTTAATAGCCCCGGAACCACTTTCAATTTCTATGCAACTTTATTGGTTTGATGATGAATTAGCGAACATTAGTGTTCATCAAACTGACTTTTAAGTGTACGTTTCAATTATTTACGAAAACTGCGTTTTCCAATTAGTCAGCAACATCAAAAAATAATTGCTACTGAATTCGTTTGTGGACGATGACAAGTTTCATCGGAGAAAACGGAAGGCGACTCCGAGCGCGAATGACTGAACACGCTGCAGCAGCGTGAAGACATGGCGCCAGCTCACAAGTTGCGGCTCATTCGACGAGATCCGGTCACACATTCAAATTTGATGAGACCGAAATTCTCGCAAGAGGTGACAACCACAGGAGCCGGGAGTTACTTGAATCCTGGTTTGCTGGCCCCCAGTCCATTAGCAAATGCAATCGCCTTCCCCTTCCATACTCAGTGCTGAGACTTCGCCTGGGCGGAGTAATCAGCTACGCGTGGAGCGCACAGATGAACATTTTTCTTAACACCATGACCGGTGGGTCAGATGGTCGAGCAATTGTCAAACCAACATCCAACGTACTTGATGAAATTGCAGCAATTAACGACGCGGGTGTCGGCCATCAAGCAATTAACACACCAAATGCAACAATCCTTGATGAAGGGGGAGCCGTGAACATTCATAGGTAGGCGGTAGTATGACAACAACATCCTATAAATACTACAGCCCCTTTTGCATGAACCACCCGTATCTGCTATTGTCTCTGATGAAGGGTTCGAGCAGGAATCCGAAACGTCAGGCGAATAAAACTCTTGGCCCAGCGATCGTGTCTGCTCCGTCATCGCGGCCACTAATGCTTCCAGAGCGTGTTCACCTTGTGTGTATTCACACCTGCGAACCGGCGACGTGGTTATGTCGATTAACGGAGGAGGGGGGCGGGTGGTGCCTGGTTCTGTGACCGCTTGATCAAAGGTTACGGAGGCCTAATCTGCATGAGTCCTGTTCTTTCCATCACAGAGCGACATTTACTCCGCTCCAGCTACAAGAGACATTCTGAACGCACGCGAACTTTCACGCACATGCACACACAAACACACACACATTCCGCTTGGCCCTGGAATTCAGTGCCAAAACTGCACGTGCCAGGAGACTCGCAGCTTCTTGTCACCTCAGCTTGCACCGTGAGGCTAGTCCGAAAGTCTGCACACACACACATTTGGTGAGCTCACCACTACAGGTGTGGTTTAGGAATCTAGCCAGGCAATTTGCCGACCTCAACGAGCGTATGCGACCGAAAAACACTAGTCACGAGGCAAATCCGAAAGTCCTGCTCGCTCCAACTCTAGGTTGGACCAACGCCCCCCCCCCCCCCCCCCCCCCCCCCCC
>CACRXP010000322.1:600625-614122 GCA_902702965.1 Spirometra erinaceieuropaei | reverse complement strand
TTATCTTTCTGGGTCTTTTAATCCTCTTGCACCCTGGATTAGGAGTTAAAACAGTGCATTACATCAAAAACGCCAGTCCCGCATTTTGCTACTCAATCGTTGAACTGGGCTTTGTCAGTTCCTTCGTGTGGCTCTCCCGTAATGTGCAGGTTTGTTTAAAAAAATATTTTATATGCATACCTATAGGCACCGGATGATCGACCCTACGCTCTCTACCCTCTCTCACTCTTCAGTCATGGGGTAATGGGGTTGGGTGCAGATTCTGGTGTGGAAGTCTCCGTCCACGTGCGTCACATGTACAGTCGGTGGACCAACTCATGAAATGTCAACAGGAATTCTGAAAGGCGTTTTCGTTTCGAAAAGGTTAATTAAGTAGGGTTGTAAAAGTAATCATCTCGCAGCGTAATTCTATATTAATGCAGTTACCCTTCAGATGCCGGCTTTCGAACGAACTTCTTTCCGGCGGCATGAAAACTATACGCTGTAAAAAATGACTACTTAAGCAGCATGCAGTTTTCTTATTGGCTTCAGATGCCCTTCAAAATCCAATTATGTTTAATGGAAAACATGCATAAAAATATTCATTCCTTTGCACATTCAGTAGAAAATGATGACTTCTTCCGAGTTCATACTTGATGGAAGGGTATAATTCGCCTTTCAAAATCTTTTTCAATTCCCGAATAATTTTCAACCCCGATCTGCCGTAACACTTGCATTCAGGATTTGCAAAATACAAGTCGTATATATTTCGCGTACGGGAAATCATTTCCCTACTGCACTAAGAGAATACCATATGGAGTTCATAAAATTTGGCAGTGGATTCGAGCCATGTTGTTAACTTTGTAAGCCACATTGGTAAATACATGACGTTTTATGAACGGCCATTTCACGGTATGAAAAAATCTCATAATTATAAATTTTTTTTAAAACCGAATTATACCCTTCGATCGAGCATAAAATAGAAGGACGACATAAGTTCCTACCAAATAAGCAAAAGAATGAATATTTTTATGCATGTTTTCCACAAAATATAATTGAATTTTTAAGGACATTGAAAATCGATGAGAAACGTGCATGCTGTATAAGTAGTTATTTTTTACACAGCATAGTTCTCATGCAGCCGAGAGGAAGTTCGTTCAAAGCCGGCATGCCGAGGTAACTGAATTATTATAGAACTATGCTGTAAGATGATTAGTTTTACAATCCTACTTGAAGCTTGACTGATGAGACCGCTGGTTGCTAGTGCTTGCTGAGTTCCCTGTGCGCTTTCTGCCTCAGTCAAAGCCTGTCCATGCAAATGTCTTCCCTGCCTACGGATGTAGGAGCTTTCAAGTTGTCTGCAGATGTACTTTGACAGACTTACCACAGCTCGACCAACGGATGCTGTGAGCCAGTGTCGGTCTCTTTGGAACTCAGCGCAACAAGTAGCCTTCTGGAGGGGGGAGGAGGATAGATGTGATCGAAACCAACCCAGCTCCCTTCTAGATGTTTCTGCGGTATCGCGAAGATAGACGTCAGATGTGCAAATAATTAAAAGAAAGCCAGAAATGGCCATAAAAGTCCCTCTTTTCTTTGAAGTCAATGTTATTCTGCCTATATTACGTACTGCTGTGAGGCTGTTGGTTGGGCTCAAGAAATAGCCCTAAAGCAAAACGGGGCAAGTGATTTCCATAAAGATGATCGGTGAGCACCCCTTTACCACTATATATTGCCGACCGTAATCAACAGGACAACGAGCTCGTGGCTCAGTGGTTAGAGAAGTTGGACTTCTAACTAACAGGTCGGGAGATCGAGTCGCAGGTTTTCAGCAATTTGGGGTTGAGTATGACTAGTTGCGACGGCTAATAACCCAAGAAATGGCCATTCAAGTCTCCCCTGTCTTTTTCGGTAGTGCTATTCTGCCTATATGTGCCCTCAGAACGGGCCACGTGTTAGATGCGCTGGACCAAAACGGGGGCCACATCGGACTCTGGCAGGCGTTATCTGTGCGCAATAACAAATGCCAACACTTGCGGGGTGCGCTGGCAGACCCTGTTGTCGGCAATCGTCGTGCAACTGGACCTCTGCCACCACCCCATTGTTTTGTGGTCAAAATCCTGGTCATTTGTGTGTGGACCAGGGGGTGCGGAATGGAGCGCCAAGGCGAGGATCTGTCCGAGCCATCCACCTGCGGCCTCCCCCGTCTCCGGTCTTCTTGACTTGGTCTTGACACCGGGCTCAGGCGGGGGAGGAGGAGAGAGTGTAGGTAGATGCTACGCAAGTCTACTGGCAATATAAACCCCTGCGTAAGTCACCGTCCCTGCTCCCACAATGCAGTCTGTGGGGCACACGGTGGACATCGTCGAAATCGACTGTCGAACTGTCGTATTCTGTCTATATCATGTACCGCTGTGCCGCTGTTGGTTGGGCCTGAGAGAGAGTCCTAGGGCACAACGGAGCGAGTGAGTTTCGTAGAAAAACGATCGGTGATCGTCCCTCTATCGAAAATGGGCGTTTTGCTTTATCCTGTTTCACAGAGCGAAATAGCCCGATAACAGGCATCAGAGAATATACTCCTGGCCTAAGAGTTAGAGCGTTGAGCTGAGTGGAACCCGACCCAAACCGGGCTATGCTCCCTTGAAATTTTGCAGAGTGGGCTGCTCATGGCAACAAATAGGAAGGAATGGGTCAATGTCTATGTCGCATCTACTTCTCTAGACGGTTTCGGAATGGCGATAAACCAACGGGCAATTTGTGGGTCAATATCCTTAGCACAGAAATGCCCACAGTAACATCATTGGACCTCTGGGCACCAGAACGAGAACCTTTACCTTAGGCAGCATTCTAATCTGTAATCAGTCCACAAGAAATCGCTACGTCGCTCAAGTCGCGACGGAGACTGTCTGCTTCTTAAAGGCGGTTGCGCCATGTCTAGCCCGCCTATAATTCAAAGTGTATCAGCGGATACTGTCTCGATTCTCTCATAATCTACTGGAAAATTTTTGCGGGAATTAAAGTGCGGATTCCGAGTTACTCTCATTGATGCATGTCAAGCCTCCACAAGGGCTTTCATTACTCATCCAAGAACACCTTCAGAAAAAACTACCAGTCCAGTATGAGTAATTCCACCACTTTTCTGAATGCCCCCATCTGTCTGACTCGCAGAACAACTTAACAGCTCCGATCCTCAACATTTCAACTACAGTCGACCTCCGGTAAATCCGGGGATGAGAGACCACGGCGACCCCAAAATAGTAGTAATTCACGAATACTTGCAACCCTCTAAAAACGTTTATAACCGCCCATGTTGATGTCCAAACATCAGATAGGCCTTAAAATATCATCCTAAAACACGTTAATGTCGTTTCAAACTCATCTTATGACATTACGCTTAAAACTGCACGGCTTACAGTTTTGCGTGAACACACCTGCAATTGTTGCTCTTATCAAGGCACAACTTAATCACGTCAGTCCTATGTTCAGGCAGGCACATTTTCAGTCATACAGTATTCAGGCCTTACCGTGTAATATTGGTTCATCCATAGCTACAGGAAACAGTTAAGTGTTGTGCTTAAGCATGAAAGTAGCAGTGGTAGGGGGCGCTCACCGATCGTTCATACAGAACTCACTTGTTCCGTTGTGCCTTAAGGGGTCTCTCTCGAGCCCAACCAGCAGCCGCACAGCGGCGCATGATACATAGGCAGAATGGCATTACCGACAAAGACAAGGGAGACTGGAATGGCCATTTCTGGCTTATTAGCCGTCGTCAGCCAGCCATGCCCAAGCCCGATGTGTGGAACACCCGAGCCTCGAACTCGCGACCTGTTGGTTTGGAAGTCCACGCCTCTATCCACCGGGCCACGAGCCCGTTGCCCTGTCGGCTCGTGGTGCATCCATAGGTACAGTAAACAGTTAATTATTGTGCTTAGGTATTAAAGTAGCATCGTGTCTAGGTATTTCAACTTCAAAGGTTGTAAAGTCAAATTGGCGAACACGCGTTTTCGGTAATTCATCCTCAGGCCGACACAATTACATGAAGGAATGAAAATGTACAAAATCATATGCCCGCCTGGCTAGACAGAGGTGAGACCCGGTCGATTTCGAGTTCTATTCTCGCGCATTTAATCGATACGAACCACCGAGTCGATGCCAAGAAAGCATTTCAGGTTGTCTACCGGACATCAACATGCTTCTCTAAAGGCCTACGCCAACGGATACTAGCAACAGCAGAGGCAGTAGCTATACGGTTAGTAAAATCCGGTGTTATGCTGTCAGAAAACTCTGACACAAGCGCTTTCGCTGCCGTGGCCAACGCCAACCCCAAGTGATGAAGCCATGCCGCCTCAAATCCCTAATCACGATGATGGGTACTCCGTGTACTCAACCCAAAAACATCACTCAAAGACTCTCTTACCCCCCTCCCCTAGCTCTGATGACCAACACCCGCCGACCTTCTCATGCGGGCGGCGTGGGGCTGATGAGTGTTAGTGACTTAATAGCCCTTGAGGCATCTATAAACACTGTTGATTTTGTACATCTTCATTCCCTCATGTAATTGTATTGGCCCGAGGAAGAATTACCGAAAACGCGTGTTCGCCAACTTGACTTTTCAATTGTAACATGGGAATATTTGCGGAACTTAGAAATTCAAAGGTTGTATTTGTTGTTTGGCAAACGCTTTCTTTTAAGAAAAGCTGTACCTTGCTGGTATTTTGCTGCGCTCACAGTAATAATAATATTTGACACTCAGCAAATTGGCAAGATCTTAACTCGTAGTCGTACCTGTAAGGGGTTAGGGTTTAATGGTTGAGGTTAAGGGTTAGAGGTTGGGGTTAGGGATTGCGATTAGGAATTAGGAGTCAGGGTTAGAGGTTGGAGTTAGGGGTTAGGGTTCGGGGTTAGGGGTTGTAGTTATGAGTTAGGGTTGAGAATGAGGGGTTAGGGGTTCGGTTAGGCTGCGGCTTGTCAACTGCAGGCACGGATACAAAATGAGCTCCGACCAGCAAATCATTTTCATATCATAAAAAATGTACTAAGTTACGAGAACAACTGAAAATAATTAGCTAATGTTTTCGATATGCTCTACGAAGAAAAAAGAAATCTGTGAATACTGAACCACGAATAGGCTGGGACCAATTGTGTTCAATTTTGTGAAAAAGATATCTTTTTGAGGACCAGTTTCCCAATACCTTCTAGGGGAACCAGTTAACTTAAACTATGCAGCCTGAAAGGATCAAGAAAGCACGGAATACTCTAGTGATGAGTTATTTTAAAAAGGGCTTAAATGTCAAGCAAGTTCACGATGGAAAACCAGAAATATCCAGTGTTCCAGTTTATGAATTCTACGAATTAAAGTAATTTTCTGGGTGTTCCGGAGGCATACAACCCGAAACTGTCTGCAAGAGGACGATTATTTTTGAGCTGAAAGTCGTGCAAACAAATTACTAGAATGCAACAGACAGATTAGGGTCCTGCGAACGCGGGATTGGGTAAGGTTGGCTGACAGAAGTTAGTACGCTAGAAATGGCCACCCCGGTCCTGCAAAGCTAAAAACACAAGAGTATGTTAAGTAACCGTTTGACCTTCACTGTTGTGGTTAAGATCTCACTCGATCCCATTCTGTCCGCCCGACAGCTTTCTACTGGCGACAACGAACGCTGTGTCAGAGGGTACATACCGCATATAATTCATAGGCAGCTCACTAGGAGTGCCACAGGCCAGATGCAGACAGCTACTTCACGGTCGTTACCGATCATCAGGACGCCATAGGCCATACAAGAGTATATTGGGATTAAATTGAAACTACGTAATCTGATAAAACCGCAATGAAAATTTTAGCACCGTCTTCCCTAGGACTAGGAGGACGCAATTTCCCTCAGCCGATTTAACTTCATCCTAATCAAATGACAAGAGTCCCTGTTTTAGGTGAGCTAAGATTGCCGGATTAATTCTGATCGGGACACAAGAGGTCCAGCAGCGAATCCACTTCAGACATTATTTTTCACATCATTCCCAATGAAATTTTGGTTACTCAGTCACTATGCGGTTTTATTGTTTTTGATATTTCCTTACCAGTACTAAACATGCTTTGTTGAAATTACGGAACCTGAAGACGTCTGCCTTTAGATGTACCGCAATATGACACTGTTTGAAATATGATGGTGTGCTCGAGGATGGCTTCATTGCAGTACTTTTACCCTTTAACTTCGGTAAATGTGCGGACAAATACATGAATGAAGATGAGAATTTACCTATGTATGTTTTCGAGGCCCGCTATTCTTTGTGAATTGGAAACCCTCTGGTTTTAATATCGACAGCCTAACAATCTGTCCAATGCAGTAGACTCGAGCGTCCTCATTTGATTAGTTCAAACTAGCCAACTTTTGCCTCGGAAAGTGTTCTACTTCCCAAATGCGCCTTTTTCACACCTAAACTGTCGGGAATTGAGTAGTCCGGCCGTTTGCCGATCCTGGCTGGGGTTAGGGGTTAATGTTAGGGATTGGCGTTAGGGGTAAGGGGTGAGGGCTAGCGGTTTGGCGCTAGGCTGTGGCATCTCAACTGCAGATACGGCTACGAAATGAGATCCGACCAATCTATTACACCAACTGTCAGAGTCTCCTCAGCATGCTAGATGAACTCAGATTACTGGACTCTGAACAGAAGCCTCACATAATTGTCCTAACAGAGACACGGTTGACTGAGGAAATAAATAGCAGCGAAATCAGTATTGGAGGTCACCAAGTGTTCCGTTGTGACAGATTTCAACGCAGAGGAGGAGGCACAGCGATATATATGTCAAAGGAAATTCCGTGCTGTCAGCGATAAATATCCGATGTGGCACCGCAAAATCTGGAAATAATTTCACGAAAGATATGTACCAAGCAATTACCGACACTGAACCTGAGTGTTGTCTGTCGGCCTCCCAGCTCGAATGAAATCGCCGATATGGAATTACTTAGTGCACTGGAGTTGATATGTAAGCAGGAGAACTTACTACTTCTGGGTGACTTTAATGCTCCAGAAATAGACTGGAAAATTCCCTTAACAAACGCTCCGTTCACGTCATTTGACCACAAGCTAATACAACACTCCTTAAATGAATACCTCAGTCAAAACTTAAAATTCGGAACAAGACTGAGAGAAGGACAACGATCTACCTGTTTAGATCTCGTATTCAGTAAAGAAGAAGGCGTCATAAGGGGAAGGAATCCAAAAGCTCCACTCGGTTTAAACGATCGTATTGCTTTTTACCTGCGTATGCTCTCTCCTATCGAACCAACAACCAAAAGTCAAGAGGCTCAGAAATATCTGGAAGGGTGTTTTTAACGCAATGAGACGCATTCTTTTGAAGCAAACCTGGTCAGTCAACATAGAAGATTCAGAAGAATTCTGATAGTACCGTCGCGGGATTACAGAGCGTCTAATTGATTACTATTGTCCAATAAAATAAAAAGACCATGTACACGACCGCCGTGCGTCACTCCGATGACAAAAAAGACCATGAAGAAGAAACAGAGGCAGTGAAAAAAGTATTTGTAACTTCGAGACCCAATAACATTTGCCGAATATAAGGAACAACATAATGAATGCTGCAAACAAATGCGGGTTGCTGATAGAAGCGAACAGGCGCGTTCCAGGTAGCGGTTCATAAGACGAAGATGCGAGCACTGGAACAAGAAATTTATTGGCCTGACGTTTCGGGTTCTCACTCGGATCCATCATCAGAGACTCTTGTAGATAAAGGGTGATGGTGACACAAGGAGTGCAGTATTTATAGCATGTGGCTGCCGTGGGACCATATGCGCACTGTAATTAACAGCTCTCGCAATCACCGCTGGGTCGTAATTGATGCGATGATGGCTTGTCAGTCCGAGTCGTTAATTGCCGTGAATTGCCGAGCACGCAGCAGCAGTGAGGCGGGGAGACGCTAGCACTCAGGTGGCGGCACATTCGACGGGACCCGGCCATATTTTCAAATTTCAAGAGGCCGAAATCCTCGCAAGGGGTGACAACCTCGTGAGTCGCGAGCTGCTCGAGTCATGGTTTTCAGGCCCGCAATCCATCAACAAGCGCAATGACCTCTCGGTACCATATTTCTTGCTGAGATTTTTCGTGGGCAGGGGTCAGTCACGTGGGGAGGGCGCGGGCGAGCAATTATCCCAGTGACAATGAGTACGGAATCGTTAGACCAGCATCCAACAGGGATGACGAAATCACGGCCATTAACGACTCGGACTCGGACTGACAAGCCATCATCGCATCAATTAGGACCCCAGCGGTGACTGCGAGATCTGTTAGTTACAGTGCGCATAGGGTCCCACGGCAGCCACATGCTACAAATACTGCACCCCTTGTGCCACCATCACCATTTACCTGCAAGTGTCTCTGATGATGGATTCGAGTGAGAATCCGAAACGTCGAGCCAATAAATTTCTTGTTCCAGTGAACGCATCTTCGTCTTCTGAACGACTGCCTGGAACTCACCTGTTCGCTGCTATCAACAGTTAGGGTTAGTGTTAAGGTCAGGGCTAGGGTTGCGGTTAGATTTGGGGGTTCGGTTAGGGTTATATTTAAGTTCGGGGTTAGGGTTAAAGTTTAAAGTTAAATCAAGAGTTAGGTCTACTGTTAGTCTTCGAGTTAGGTTCTGTTTCAAGGTTAGTGTTGAGGCTAAGGTTAGGGCTTAGGTTAAACTATGGTTAGCTTTAGAACTCTGTTTATGCTTAAGGTTATATTTGGTGCTCGTGCTGTGATAAAGTTTATCGTTAGGTTTAGTGGTAAATTGCGGTAAGCGTTAGAAGTGTTTACTGTTTGGATAGGGTCTACAACTCGCCTTATCTCATCATCTTTTATCCGTGTCTCCTCTTATGGGACTCCTATTCTGCGTTTAAAATGCCTTCTGTTCTACAAAACTACAGGGAAATTAATCAGGTCAGTTATGTACCAGTAAGCATTTTCATATTTTCATTTATTTACCAACATTCCGTTATTACGACCCTTTGCGTCTATTCCTTATTTCATCGTGAGCGTCACACTTCCTTTTGTGTCATTTACTTTGCTTACGCTTGCTATTCTTATCGTTTTCTACTTTGTCATAACAGTTTCTGCGTTTGGGTTTGCTTTTCTATTTATTTTACACACTGGCACCCATTTCATACGGCATTTGTGTACCCACACTGGACCGCGTTGTGGTCAGTTCCGTTTTGATGACCTTGACCATCCAATTACTTTTCTTCGGAGTGGTACTCGGTGATTTTGCTAAACTTGGATGCCTTTAAAAAATGCGTTCGCGTTACATTGCTGTTTTAACCCCCTTCAAATAAAGCTCTTTACTTTTATGCGATTTTCAGTGTATTCCGTGTATTTGAGAGAAATAGGCTTACGCCTCTGAACTCCCTGTTTGTGCATAAAATTTAAAAAGCTAGCAACAACATAAAGAAATTATAGCAACAAGTAAATGCGGAAATCGATTCATATAGCGCACTGGTATGTAAATGAATAAAAAGTCACCTAGTCCACTTATTGGTGTAACATATGTCTGTCAAGCCGGTATTTAAATGTCATAAAAGGCTGAGGTTTTCCGTCCCTAAATGCTTTCGAACGAGTAGGGTTTTTCCCACACTCTAACGAACAATACTGATGGCTAGGCATTACAGTCAACGCAGTTGAATGGTCAATTGTATATTTTTTGACAAGAAACAAATTTGTAAGCACACTACTTACGGGTGTACTCTGGCAAACAGCAACAGAAATGGAACAACGGACACATGTGATCATCACCTGGTGTATTTTTGAGTGTGCGTTGTGTAGAGCCATGATCTACACAGGCTCCCATGAGCGGCGGGTCTGTCAGTATAAATCTGATGCGAAAAAGGGAACAGTTTTGTTAAACCTATTTATCCTAAATTATGCAAAATTTCGAAACATCTTTTACCAGGACTGCATTCTCTAAAGCACCTACTACCGATAGAGCGATTGTCGAAGAAATAACGTGCCAAATTTGTCGAGATCTCCCGTTCCCAAATACTACTAATAACATGTCTTCCCAGAAATTCTCAGGGAAAAATATTGCTGGTCGGACAGTAAGGCCGATATTCTGGGTCACTCCAAACACTTTAAAACACACCTAAATAGGTGATCTAATTGGAAACAATGTTGTTAGCATGTATGCCGCAAGCGGAAACACTATGTGAATAAATAAATCACAGGGTCACTTCTGAACTTATTAAGCGTAATTTCGATTTCCCTGTGAGCAGACAGACCAGTAAAATGCAGGCTGTTAGGCAAAACTGAAGAGGCCTATTGTTTTGGTGCGATTCGACTGGCAGCTTTTGTCTCCAGCACCCTATCTTTAAAGACTTGATTTATCAGAGATGGCTTGCAACAATAAAATTTCATCTGTCCTCTACAGTCTTAGATATTTTCAGTTCGGTTTTCTTCAGTCTTTTTCGATGAAAGATGTTTTGTAGACATATTCTGTTTCTCAAAATGTGCAAACCGTAGGTTTTGTTTTTTTTGGAAACTCTAATAAAGATATACTTGAGTAAATTTTTTTTTCAAATGTACCCATGAACGCCGATATCGTAGTTTGCGGAAGGCCGGTCTTTAACATTTTACAGGTACTAGGTGAAAATCTGTCCTTAAACTATTGTTTTGGTGCGATTCGACTGGCAGCTTTTGTCACCAGTATCTTTAAGACTTGATTCATCAAAGACGGCCTGCAACAATAAGCTTCCATCTGTCCTCCACAGCCTTAGAGGTTCTCGGTTCTGCTTTCTTCAGTCTTTTTTTCGATGGAAGTTATTCTGTTGGCATATTCACTTCCTAAAAATGTGCAAACCGTAGGTTTCGTTTATTTTTGGGAAATCCGAAGAAAGATATACTTGAGTAAACGTTTTTATAATGCACCCATGAACGCTGATATCTGAGTTTTCGGAAGCTCAGTCTTTAAAATTTTACAGGTACTAGGTGAAAATCTGTCCTTCAACAATTAAAAAGCCCAACAAAAAACATGCTGTGCAAGACACGGGCAACTAAAAAATCTGGTGATTTTGCAGCCCTGGGGTATCGAAGTATTAATATTTCTGCCTCAGGTCTGAGCCATTTTCTTGAACAACGAGGTATTGCCGGTATGACGGTTCGGTAACATTAGAACTTTCAGACATATTCATGAAGGGATGTTTTTATCGGCAGCCTTAGCCAAATCATCTTGTTTCTTTAAGTTTTAATGAACCAAGCGAACCCTTGCCTTGCGTGGATACCTATCAGATGGGCGTCTCATGATTCATGAGCCGAGTACCTCAAGGGTCTGATGGGGCGTTGTACGCTAAACCACCCTGAGTGTTAACATTTCGTTGACTGCCATCTAAGCTCCACCCTTAGGAAATGCTCTGTGCCCAACGATGAGTCTACTACTGGCGTGTCAGAGAGCATTTTCAAGCACGTGACAGCACTAGATGATGCAATGCAACTGCCATCTGAATTAAGAGTACAAGCGTGGATACTAGCTGTTTTCAAACTGATATCCAGGGTTAAATACCAGCTCTACTGCTGGCAAGTGTAGCAATATGCTGCAACCTAAATCATAAGTAAATGGCTCTCTTGAATCGTCGTTAACCCAAAATTGTTAAAATAATCATGATTTCCTAAACCTTCAGAAGTAATGGCAAACAACGCGGATAATGGCACAAGTGCAGTCCACAATACAATAACAATACAATACCATAGCAAAAAACGCACAAGTTTTGTATACAAACAATTTTAAAAACGCCATCTATAGCCAGTAAGTGTACTATGACGTAGAAAACAGCCTGCAAAATCGCTTTATGAAATTTATCACTATCTGCCTTAACATAAAAATGCACTGGTGAGTAGCCCTTCTATTCCTGTATGAAGGCAAGCATGCGGATGTTTCCAAAATACAAAAACAAGCTTCGTGCTGAGGTTTAAGACATTTAAAGCGATTTTTTGCCCGGCTTTAATTTAAAACATGCATACACAGCAGGTTTTATTAGCACCAATAAATTCTCCGACAGCGTATCACCTCCACCATGTTTATGACGAAAGCCTACAATAACTTGAAATTACACAGAAAATTCGATGCCAAACTGCAGGGTCATTACACGGCGCACACAAATTAATCAATAAAAATAATAAATAAAAATGTATTTTCAGGAAAGAAGACTAAAGGTAACACGCAAAAGAAGGGAGCGTAAACCTAAGGACTGAGGATTACCGGGGCAAGTCGAGTTTGACCATGCGGTCCAGCTGTTTGCTTAAGTCGGGTTTCTCCTGCCGTATACAAGCTACTTCTGCGTGGCGCAATGTCCGAATTGTTCATGCTTGAACGAGAACTCGTAGGTGTTTGTGGGTCAGCAGAGTGACTGCTGTTTAAGGGTTGTTTTGTGATGGAAGGATGAGGAATTTATTTTGCTGCCTTAATAGCCATTTAGGCAAGTGCTCAACTTTTACGTCTTCGGTTTTCCTTCTTGTCTCTTTCTCGAATTATGTTTTTAAATTATTATTTTCATTTATTAGCCTGCGTGAATCATGGAATGACCTTGTGCTTAGTACTGATTTCCTGTGCAAATTTAACTTTCTGCAAGCTCTAAGGCCTCATTATTCTAAATGCAGATTTTAAAAAACCGAAAAAACTTTCTGCAGTATATCGCCATATAAACATAAAGACTGTACATTAGTCAATCCTGTTCCTTTCTCCAGCTCGAAGCAGCGATTTTGTAAGAACGGTTCGCCGGTTGTTGCGTAAGGATAAACAAACAAATAATAAAGCGGTTGCCCGACGAACACACAGAAGGCTTAAGCAGCCCTTTTTAGCCTGTTGACCAGCTATACCCCAGTGCGGTAGTGCGTTAACGACCGCCGTGGCTTCGCTTCCGACCTCCTTAATGGTAACGAATTCGTCAAGTCATCAAGACATCTTACGTAACTGCCTACCTATGATACCAGTGGGCTACCTACCGCTAACGACAGTTAAACGTTGCGGAGTTTAGCTAACAACAAAATCCCTAGCGTGTCCAGGAGGCAAATTGTACACGTGTCTAGTTTGATTTCGGACAAAATATCAGCAAGACGTCTGGCTATAAAATAACCAATATCAGATTTTCGACAACCCGAGGAGATTATTACAGACTTTAAGGGAAGCGTAATAACGCTGAAGCATTTCCACTCCAGTTATACCACAATCACAGGCTGGAATGAATTCAGATTTTAGCCGGGTGTCAGTTAATTTTATATTTGGCGATCACTGAGTCACTGGGCTAAAATCTGTCTCACGGGATGGGTGAATATCCAAAGCTTGTCCGATTGGAAGATTACATTTGGAGCTGCGCGCAAGAGACAGTGTTTTTGAGCGCTAAGGGTGAATAGATGACTGTGGCAAATTAATGAGGAATACGGGTGCGCATGGCGAGAGGGACAAAGGGGGAGGGAAGTTATCCAAGCAAGCGAGTTTAGATTGCTGTCATTACTTGTCATTACACTACTGTGAATAAAATTCAACAC
>CACRXP010000322.1:589269-600322 GCA_902702965.1 Spirometra erinaceieuropaei | reverse complement strand
GAACGGACGTGGGCATGGGGTTATGTCATTGTCGATCCTTACCATGGCAGTGTGTGGTCGATTACGTGATCCAGCTGCTTACATAGTTCCGGTATTTCCCTCCGTATTTCAGAGGCTTCGACAAAGCCCGGGAGACGTCCAGTCGTCACCCGAAGTAGGACCTTAGATGCAGTCATTGGGTGAACCATGTGGCGCGTGTCCACCGGGTGCTTCGTAATTGAGCACCTGGGTACCTTATTCTCTGCCCTTAACATCCACTTTGGCGTGTGAACTGCATGTGTTCATAAGCACTACAACGGATTTTCCAGTAAAATCAGCAAAAGGCATTCTGCCGATGCACGCCACATCAAGCTATATTTATGAGCACACATGTAGTTGCGGATGCAAATACATTGGGCGCACTCAAAGGCAGTTGGCAGTTCGGTCAGTTGAACACATTCCGAAGTGACTGTTAAAGGTGGAGAATGAGGTACTCAGGAGCTCAATTACGAAGCGCCTAGTGGACACATGCCACACGGTTCACCCAATGACTGCATTTAAGGTCCTACTTCGGGTGACGACTGGACGTCTCCCGGGCTTTGCCGAAGCAGCTGAAATACGGGGGGGGGGGGGGGGAAACCGGAACTCTGTAAACAGCTGGATCACGTGATCGACCTCCACACTGCTATGCTAAGCATCGACAATGACTTCACATCATTCCCACACCTGTTCTCCCATCCCCCCCTTCCCCCCCACATGACTGACTGTCGTTTCGAGTGTTGAATTTTATTCACGTCTCACAGTAATGTCAACTCGTTGGCTTGGATAATTTTCCTCCCCGCCGCCTGCTATCCCCACCATGCGCACCCGCATATCAGACTAACTTTATATGTTTCATTTATTTGCCATGTTTCATCACTCTAGACCTATCTCTGGTTGATCAGTTTGCCTTATAAATACGCAATGCCCGTGTGCAGTTGAATAAGAGGCCAAGAAATTTAATGACGTCAATAAATTCTGCGTGTTTCGTCGCTTTTGCCTTGTTCAAAATTCTTCCGGGAAAAAAATGCTTCAATTTAATGGGGAACAAACAGTTTGTTCCCATTCCATCCATCAAAATGTAATTGCTCACATTTTGCCTTCATAAATTACAGAGCATGCGTACCATGATAACAGTCAACTTATTTAGCACTGGACAGACAGCCTATCAAATCATGAATTACTAAACACGTTTTGTTTTTCAGGCTTACAGTGCGTGACCTATCTCATGAAATGTTGGTTGAAATTCTAAAATGCGTTTTCGATTAGGAAGGATTACTTGGTCGTGGTTGTAATACTGATTATCTTGTGGCATACTCTTATAACATTTTGGACTCGGCAGGATGTCGGCTTTTAAATGCACATCTTTTCAACCTCCAGTAGAAAGCGTGCTCGGTAAAAAATGACTTCTTAAGTAGTATGCCTTTTTCCCATTGAATTTCGACGGTCTTGGAAATTCAAATATGTTTTATAGGAACCACAAACAAAAATATGTTTTCTTTTAGTCGACCAATAGAGAATCACGTCTTCGTTATATTTTATACTTAAGGAAGGAGTAAAATTAGGTTTTAAAAAAGTTTTTTAATTGCCGGATAATTTGGGGCCTGATCATTCGTTGCATTAGCGCCTAGTGATTACACTCTACAAGGTGCATTCGTTCAGCGTAAAGAAAATCACAAATTTTTCTATGCCATTAAAGAGATATCATACAGAGTCCATAAAATTTTGCAATGGATGCGGGCCATGTTGTACATCTCACGAGGAGCAGTGGTAAACGACCAGGTACGATGCTATGCGAATGGACATATCGCGGTCTTAAAAAGTCTCATAATTAGAAACTTTTTTAAAACCTAATTATGCTCCTCCCTTGAGTATAAAATATAACGAAGACGTGATTTTCTATTGATTGACTAAAAGAAAGCATATTTTTGTTTATGGTTTCTATAAAATATATTTAAATTTCCAAAACCATCGAAAATCAATGGGAAAAAGGCATGCTACTTAAGAAGTCATTTTTTTTACCGAGCACGCTTTCTACTGGAGGTTGAAAAGATGTGCATTTAAAAGCCGACATCCTGCCGAGTCCGAAATGTTATAAAAGTAGGCCACAAGATAAGCAGTATAACAACCGCGACCAATTAGTTCAGTATTCACAGACAGCAACGCGTCTCGTCTCGCCTATACGCAAAATGCGAAAGCATTCTGAAGCGAAAATTGGAGTGGAGAATTTGACATTCAGCAAATGGCTTTGCGTAATACTTGTCGAAGGGTTTATGCCTTTTGGTCAGTGAGTAATTTGCAAATTCTGTTACCCTTAACAGCACAACGAATTTCACTCTTGCATTATAGTTCATAGAAGTCATATCCACATGGCATAACTTATTTTTTATATCCTTAAATCAACTACTCCGGGCATGAGGCAATCGTGGAATTCCGGTGACAGGTTAGGAATTTGTCTTTGATGGCGAAATGGGAACGGGATTCCATCTAATTCAGAAGGTGATTTAACCAGCAACCACCTCATCGAGTTATCCTTCTCCGGAAAATCTGGTCTGGCCGGGGGTAATGATCCTAATCTTCCAACAGGTCAGTTTCTCCCTTCAGATCGATTGGCGACTGGACGTTATAGAGGCGAGCAAATATTTCATGATGGCAAGATGAGCAGTGGTAAGCACTGTGATTTTGTCCCTGATTTTTGTTTTGGATAAGATGTGGTTCGAAAGCCCCACCTGATGGACACAATACTGTTGGGGTTAGGGTAAGGGGGTAGGTTTAGAGGTTAGGGGTTATGGTCAGGGGCCAGGGTTAGGTGTTAGGGTTTAGGGTAAGGGGTTATAGTTAGGGATTAGGGTTAAAGTTAGGGGTTAGCGCAAGTGTGATTTGGAATTAAGTCAAGGACTCTTGCGGACTCACACGAATCGTGCACGTGGTGACACTCCAATGAACGTCCCCCACTTTCACGTATACTGAGTACTTCCAGCGAACTCTGCTAAATCACACTCGAAATCCACAATAATAAGGCTTTGGCGGGTGGGAAGCTAGATTGACGGTGTATGGAGAAATCGTTTAATCGGGTGCCTATGACAATTAGGCTGATCCTGTTTAAGCTTCCACCAATTAATTCATCATTTTTCGTTTAAGAAATTGTTGAATATGCTGGGATAAATAGACAATTTTTACGCAGCACTTACAGCGGCCTCATTAATTTGGTCGCGTGGCGCCTCGTAGAAAAGGAGGAAAAACAAAAACTTTCTTGCTGATTCAGCTTCAGTTGGCAGGCAAAAATCATCCTACGAGATTCTGTGGCAGGGCTCGATCGGCAGCAGTTATTCATTGGTATTTGGACTGCTCGCCAATCTGTCGTAGAGCTCAGTTGGACAAGCAGGCCAGTCGCATAATTTAGTTGTTTCACACCAAGGAACCTGCACCCAAATATCTGTTGCTTAGACAGTTATTTCATGCACACTGAGGCTAGTACTACTCACTTCCACAACTAGGAGGTCTAGCCCATCGCCTGAAATGACAACCGAAATTCCGAATTGTTTTTTTTTTATTCAAAAGAATTGCCTCGTTAAAGTCGTAATAACCATTATCTGCGACATAATTCCACGATATCTCAGCAACGGCAGAATATCTTCTACTGAATGTCCATTTCCATTCATCACCTGACGCGTCATGGTGGCCTCCGGTCTGTGTGCAACTCCAACCGAGCCCAGAATTTCGGTCTGGGCCCGGTATGTGGACGATACCTTCGTTGTCACCGAACGGGATCAAGTGCTAATATTCAGAGAACGTCTCAAAAGCGTCTTCCCGGACATTCAAATTACGATGGAGGAGGAAGAAAATAACCAGCTGGCATTCCTTGATGTCCTCGTCTGTCGCAAAGATTGTGGTGGTCTAAAGACCAGTGCTCAGAAAAGCGACGAACACGACGCAAATACTGAACCTTAGCAATAACCACCCAAACAGGCACAACCGCTGTTGCGTAAGAACGCTATGTCGGCGTGTTGAGACGCACCGCAGTGAACCGGAAGACAAGGTTGCCGAATCCCAATATCTTCGACGGGTTTTCAGAGAAAATGATTACCCGCGCAACTTCGTCAACCGGTGTATGTGCAAACGAGACGAGCGACAAAACTGTGCCGACTCCATATTCTGGCGAGCGATCCCGTACACCAAGAACGTCTGCGAGGCCGTTATCCGCCTTCTTGCACCACTTGGGGTTGGAGTTGCACACAGACCGGAGGTCAACATGAGGCGTTAAACCAGCTCGGCAACAACATCGCAGACAGTTCGACGACGAAACGAAGGTCGAACGATAACCTCTCTAAAAATATTTGATCGACAAATTCTGTTTAAATAACACCATTATCGCAAAAAGACGTCATACTCCCGGTATTGACGAAACCTGCATTAGGGGCTGTGCGCGATAGAAATTAGTGTGGGAGTCATTTCTCTCAGAAACACCATCATAGATAAAGTAACCTGGACGACCAAATTGCAACTTGGTCTTCAAAACTTTCTAAGCTTCTAAGAGGTTCCAGTTCCACTTGCGTTATCATTGCAAAGTCGCTGTCAGTGTTACTTGATGGGCTACAACGTACGGACAGACAAAATGGCTGTTTTTGCACCTCAAATTTCTGACCTCTGATTTGGAAACCACCGCCTGTTCGTCAATACAATTCCTGAAGAAGCTTAAAGGAGTAAGTCTCCTGCAAAGTGAGGTAATGGTATCTTTTGATGTCGCCTATATCTTTACTTCTATCCCCCAGGATCTGGCAATGGAGACCGTCGAGCTACTCCTACGAAGCAAATACAATGAAACGGGGAATCGTCTCGGACATGCCCAAATCCTTCAGCTCCTAAATTTCTGTCTCAGGACGTTCTTCACGTCTGACGGAACAATCTACGAGCAAGTGAATGGAACACCAATGGACTCGCCGATTTCGGAAGCAAGTTTTCGTCGTGTCAGCCACCTGCGTCCTCTCGCGCCTCCAGTCTTCTCTAGCTGGTCACGACATCGGGACCAAGCGGAGGAGGAAGAGAGTTTGTGGTGGATTTTGCCCATGTCTGCCATCACTATAAACTAATTCAAGCGCAGTTAGTTTCCCTAGTTTCACCCTTTGGTGGTGCATGATGTGGAAATCGTCGGTCACGACAATCAAACTACCGAGTCGCGTCACTGGATCTCCCAGCAATTCCTGTCTGCTTTCCGGTAGATACTTCGATTTAGAAATTGTAGCCTTTTAACCTCCTTAGAAATTTACTGAAAATTTGGAGTAGATCAGTATATTTAAGGTCTGTAGGCTCAAACCTTAGTTTTTTATGCATTAATATTTGGGCCGAAATCCATCAGCCACAGCGGATTACCGCGTAATATTCATTAACTGCCGAAATTTTGCACTTAGGTTTGCGGCCGTTTTTGTTAAACCAGCTCGGCAACAACATCGCAGACAGTTCGACGATGAAACGGGGGTCGAACGCTAACCCCTCTAGAAATATTTGATCGACAAATTCTGTTTAAATAACACCATTATCGCAAAAAAGACGTCATACTCCCGGTACTGACAAAACCTGCATTAAGGGCTGTGCGCGATAGAAATTAGTGTGGGAATCATTTCTCTCAGAAACACCATCATAGATAAAGTAACCTGGACGACCAAATTGCAACTTGGTTTTCAAAACTTTCTAAGCTTCTACAGTAGATGTGCTAACTCATGAAATGTCAACCAAAATTTCGAAATACGTTCTCGTTTCGAAAAGATAAATTAAGTAGTGTTGTAAAACTAATCATGATACAGCATAAATCTATAATAATCCAGTTACTTCAGGGTGTCGGCTTTCGAAGGAACTTATTTTCGGCTGCATGCAAGATCTAAACTCTGCAAAAAACGACTACTTATGAAGCATGCAATTTTCTCATTGATTTTCGATGCCCTTAGAAATTTAATTATATTTCATGGAAAACATTCATAAAAATATTCATTCTTTTACTTATTCGGTAGAAAATCACGTCTTCTTCCAATTTCATACTCAAACGAAGAGTATAATTCGGTTTTAAAAAGTTTCTAATTGTGAGATTTTTTAATACCGTTAAATGGACGTTCATGAAACGTCATGTATCCGCATTTACGAATGTGGCTCGTTAAGTAAACAATATTGCTCAAATCCACTGCTTAATTTTATGAACCTCATATGGTCTCCTCTTAACACCGTAGAGAAATGCATGGTTTTCCGTACACGGAAAATATACAGCTTTTAGTTTTGAAACTCTGAATGCAAGTGTAACAGCAGGTCTGGTTCAAAATTATTCGGGAATTAGAAAAGTTTTTTAAAACCGAATTATACTCTTCTTTTGAGTATGAAATTGGAAAAAGACATACTTTTCTACCAAACAAGTAAAAGAATGAATATTTTTATGAATGTTTTCCATAAAATATAATTGAATTTTCAAGGGCATCGAAAATCAATGAGAAAATTGCATAGTAATTAAGCAGTCATTTTTTGCAGAGTATAGATCTTGTATGTAGCCGAAAATAAGTTCTTTCGAAAGTCGACACCCTGAGGTAACTGGATCATTATAGATTTATGCTGCATCATGATTAGTTTTACAACACTACTTAATTTATCGTTTCGAAAAGAGAACGCATTTCGAAATTTTGGTTGACATTTCATGAGTTATCACATCTACTGTAAGCGTTTCCAGTTCCACTTGCGTTACCATTGCAAAGTCGCAGTCAGTGTCACCCCATTGATTACAAGACTTTGAATTCGCTGCGCTGTCTGAATAACGATCACGGCCAAAGCCCAGTGTACCGCATCCTTACTAAAAAAACCTTGGCTCAGTTTAACAAAAAGACTGTTCACAGTGCACTGGGCACAAAATGGACGAGCATGGTCTTGGCTAACGTCCTGTTGGGGATTTGGTTTGGGTCTTCTACAGTTTTCCCGTAGACCCAGGAAATGACTTTGAGTAAAACATGCTATTCAGAGCTCATTCCCAAATCCTGCCGGATCGAAACAGACGTCACATGAAATACTAGTTTTTTGGAAATTTTTTCCCATTTTTTCTAAAACGCTGATTTGTTCCCTCGCCCGTCCCTCTGAACAACTGCCAATGTAAATCCGGCGTCTAGAGCAACCTATTTAGTCAGTTATAGGCGCATCGCACAAAAGCAGATGACGGCTAGTGAGCATGGAGTTTGCAATCAAATCCATACCGGGGAAATATAGCTTAGAAATTCATGACTATTTCAACAAATTCGCTGTGCGCGATAGAAATTAGTGTGGAAGTCATTTCTCTCAGAAACACCATCATAGATAAAGTAACCTGGACGACCAAATTGCAACTTGGTCTTCAAAACTTTCTAAGCTTCTAAGAGGTTCCAGTTCCACTTGCGTTATCATTGCCAAGTCGTAGTCAGGGTTACTTGATGGGTTACAAGACTGTGAATTCGCTGCGCTGTCTGAATAATCCTCAGGGCAGAAACCCAGTCGACCGTATCCTAAATAAAATAAGCCTTGACTAAGTTTAAGGAAAAGACCGTTCACAGTGCACTGGGCACAAAGTGAACGAGAATGATCTTGGTTAACGTCTTGTTGGGGATTTGGTTTGGGTCTTCTTCAGTTTTCCCGTAGACCCAGGTAATGACTTTGAGTAAAGCATATTCTACAGAGCTCATCTCCAAATCCTGCCGGATCGAAACAGACGTCACAGGAAATACCAGTTTTTTTGAACATTTTTATCCATTTTTTTAAAACGCGAATTCGCTTCCTCACCCATCCCCTGAACTACTGTCTCTGTAAATCCGGCTTCTAGCGCAAACTACGCAGCACGTTATAGGCGGATCGCGTAAAACCACATGACGGCTAGTGAGCATGGCGTTTGCAGTCAAATCCATACCGGGGAAATATCGCTTCAGAATTCATGAATATTTCAACAAATTCGCCACGTATGCACCGTCGACTTGTCGTGTTTGCATGATGTTTTTGAAAATGCACCGTGTTGTGAAGAAGCCATGGTTGGGCTCATAGAGTTTCGTTCCTTAGTCACAGCGACTGTTGGATGAGGCCTTGGAGCAGAAAACAGCTTCCTAGAGCCCAGAATAAACCTAAACACTACTTGAGTTCCGATTGCAAGTTCCATTTAAATGTTAACTCCCCAGGTAGGTCAGATCCACCTACTGCAAACTGAGGCTATCATTCCACACTATGTCCGTTCTAAAATTTAATTTAAAAAACTTCGTGTTATCGGCCTGGTGTGCATGCATGATGATCTTCACTAACACAGAAATTATGGTCCTTGTAACATGAGCAGGGAACATATTGTGTGTTTAGCACACTTAGACGAGGTGGATGGCGTTGTCAGTCATCGAGCCCGCGCCCACCTCGGTAGTGTTACTATCGCAGCGGCCTAAGGCGTGGAACGCCAGTTGGGAGGAGGTTTTATTCCGTTCAGAACGATTAGAGAAGAGGTTGGTAGGATTTGGCAGTCGGACGATGGCTCGACCGACACCGCGAGAGCAGTGTCTGCAAGTGTCTCAGGAAGACAAGTGTCCCGGGGAGACAAAATCTTTCGTCACTCGGCTCTCGTTGAATTGTAATCAGTAACTGAGCGGGTTTTCAGGTCAGACAAATAAACAAGGGGGAGTTCGATAAACATTTATGGTTCACTAGATGTCAGTTCTAACCACTGAGAAATCTCAGTTTCCCTTCTCTTTATTGGTCATCTCCTGCGTATATTGCCTGTCGCTGTACGAATGCTGTGGGAGTCCAGATCCAGCCTCAAAGCGCAACAGGACGAGCGGGTCCCGTCATCCGATCAGTGAACGTTAATATTTCCGATCCCAACCGACAGGACAAGGAGTCTGTGGACTAACGATTGCGGTTGGATGTACTACCGCCTATCAGTCAGAAGAACGCAAGTCCGAGCCTCGGATTACACCGAACCCGGAGATGGGTAATGCTGGCGGACGATGGGCTGGTAGGCCAGAAACGACCATACCAGTCTCCCTAATGTTTGTTGATAATCTGGTCCTGGATAAACTGTTTCCTATCGTAAAATGTTCACTCTTAATGTGTTAGATAAGGTTGGATTCGATTGTTAAATACCGACGCAAATGAAGGAACTCGCGAAGTATGAAAATATTTCGTTAGGCTTCCGTTCTAAACTACATGGCCGAAAAATAAGCACTTCGACGTTTTTGGACGTTCGGCAAAGCCTCCACATTGTGTATTTCCGAAGCTATGTAAACTTTACTTCGGAGATAAGTGTAGTCCTTTTAAAATTTATTACGCTTACTGTTCTTATTTATCACCAATATCCACGCGTTTTTATAAAAATATACTCTCATTTTAGATCATCTTCAGTTGCTTTCCTGCATCATCTAATATTTTGTGTCCTATGAGTCACAGCATCCGTTCCCCATGTACGCGCCTCATCTGTTTCGTAAAGGTCAACCTTTATGGATTCAAAAATAAATATTCCCAATCCAATTTATAGAAATGGCATGTTTCAGTTAATTTTATTTTTGAAAACCAAGGTTGGTATTTTAAGCATTGAAAAGGGCAGAAAAATTAATTTTCAGACTTCGCGGTTGTAAGCAGGTATTAATTTCATTGATGAACCAGTTGGTCATTTGCTGGAGTTTTCGAACGCCTGGATCCCTTCAGGTCGTTTTACAACATTGACCCCATATCGCTAAAAGGACGGTAAAATTCAGTTTGTTTAGAGGCAATCAGCATAAATAAGAGATGAATAGTCAGTGAATTCCAAAGAAGGTTCAAACGTGCAACAACCTATGTATGGATAAAGTCAATATTTTTTTCTCAGAACGTCTGACTTTAACGTTTACCTCGACTATCAATGCATAATTTTTTGTGCACGCTCGTAAATGCAATATAACATGTAATATCCATCTAGAACAAATAACTTTAAAAATATACTGATCTACTGTCGGTTTACAACCTCTTATACCATAATTTACGTCAATTTCATCACGACCTATATTTAGTGTTCGTCACCGCTGAAATGGTCTCCAATCTGATTTTTAAGTTTTTCGCAAAATTGGCAAAGCACTTTTCAAGGTAGAAACCCGTCGACAATGTCATCAATGGCATTATATGTGGTATTGTTAAGAAATGTAATCTCTAATTGCCAAAACCCTCAAGAACCTATTTACCTCCTTGTTGTGCTCATCATTTTAAAAGGAACGTGGAGTTCAAAATGACCTCATTTAGGGTAATTTATTCCAGTCACATATGCTACAGCACTTCAACAAAGCAAAGTCCCTTGATCCAGTTCCTACCCTCTGATTATATGACTTAAGGAAAAATAAGAAAGTAATGTAGGGTGACGTTAATGTTACGTTTAAAGTCTCTCACCGCGTGATGACTTTATCATGGTTTTAGCAAATGTGGTTCCCTAAATTTAGTGTTTCAAAATTAACGCTTCTTAAGTCGCCCGGAGGGATACACCGGATAACGTAATCACGCAAAAAACGTGGTTAATAATCTGGATTTATTTTTGGTCGTAAGAATTAAGTTTTGGTGGTAAACCTTTCTGTCTTCACTTAGAAATTCTCTTTAAATGCGAAAATTCACTGTGAATTCCCCAGTACCGTTCTGCATGTAATACTAAAATAACCTCAAAGAGCGTCGCGTTAGATAGTTACACTTCAGAAGATGACCTCAGTGAACTTATTTGGCGTCCGAGCGCATTAACGTGGTCATTTCTTACGCGACTTAAACAGAAACGACTTCCTCACTGATGCCAGTACTCGTGCGTAACGCATTGTTTGCAGAAGTTTACAGCTAACTGAGCGACATACTACCGAGTGCAAAACTGACATTTCCCGTCACATAAAATAACTAAAATGTCTATCGGAATAAATTAAAAAGCTATTCCGCCGCAGGCCAACCATGCGTTTTCGACTACGAATGTGGGAAAACCCGCATTCTGGGGCGCCATCGCTTTGCACTGGTGAGAGACCGCATCTTTCTTAAAAGTGTGAAGAAATTACAAATCACAGAAAGA
>CACRXP010000322.1:559712-588362 GCA_902702965.1 Spirometra erinaceieuropaei | reverse complement strand
GGCAAAACTGAAGAGGCCTATTGTTTTGGTGCGATTCGACTGGCAGCTTTTGTCTCCAGCACCCTATCTTTAAAGACTTGATTTATCAGAGATGGCTTGCAACAATAAAATTTCATCTGTCCTCTACAGTCTTAGATATTTTTCGGTTATGTTTTCTTCAGTCTTTTTTTCGATGAAAGTTATTCTGTAGGCATATTCTGTTCCTAAAAATGTGCAAACCGAAGGTTTTGTTTATTTTTAGGAAATACGAAGAAAGATATACTTGAGTAAACGTTTTTCTAATGCACCCATGAACGCCGATATTGTAGTTTGCGGAAGCTCCGTCTTAAAAATTTTACAGGTACTAGGTGAAAATCTGTCCTTAAACAATGAAAAAGCCCGGCAAAAAATGCTGTGCAAGATATGGGCAGCTAAAAATCTGGTGATTTTGCAGCCCTGGGGTATCTAAGTATTAATATTTATGTCTCAGGTATGAGCCATTTTCTTGAAAAATGAGGTATTGCCGGTATGAGGGTTCGGTGACATTAGAACTTTCAGAGATATTCATGAAGGGATGTTTTTATCGGCAGCCTTAGCCAAATCATCTTTAAGTTTTAATGAACCAAGCGAACCCTTGCCTGGATTCCACTAGTTTACCACAGGCGAGGCGTGGAGAACTATCAGATGGGCGTCTCATGATTCATGAGCCGAGTACCTCAAGGGTCTGATGGGGCGTTGTACGCTAAACCACCCTGAGTGTTAACATTTCGTTGACTGCCATCTAAGCTCCACCCTTAGGAAATGCTCTGTGCCCAACGATGAGTCTACTACTGGCGTGTCAGAGAACATTTTAAGCACGTGACATAGCACTAGATGATGCAATGCAACTGCCATCTGAATTAAGAGTACAAGCGTGGATACTAGCTGTTTTCAAACTGATATCCAGGGTTACATGCAAGCTGTACTGCTGGCAAGTGTAGCAATATGCTGAAACCTAAATCATAAGTAAATGGCTCTCTTCAATCGTCGTTAACCCAAAATTGTCAAAATAATCATGATTTCCCAATCCTTCAGACTGAATGGCAAATAACGTGGATAATGGCACAAGTGCAGTGCACAATACAATACAATAGCAAAAAGCACACAAGTTTTTTAGACAAACAATTTTAAAAACGCCATCTATAGCCAGTAAGTGTACTATGACGTAGAAAACAGCCTGCAAAATCGCTTTATGAAATTTATCACTATCTGCCTTAACATAAAAATGCACTGGTGAGTAGCCCTTCCATTCCTGTATGAAGGCAAGCATGCGGATGTTTCCAAAATACAAAAACAAGCTTCGTGCTGAGGTTTAAGACATTTAAAGCGATTTTTGCCCGGCTTTTATTTAAAACATGCATACACAGTAGGTTTTATTAACACCAGCAAATTCTCCGACAGCGTATCACCTCCACCATGCTTATGACGAAAGCCTACAACAACTTGAATTTACACAGAAAAATCGATGCCAAACTGCAGGGTCATTACACGGCGCACACAAATTAATCAATAAAAATAATAAATAAAAATGTATTTTCAGGAAAGAAGACTAAAGGTAACACGCAAAAGAAGGGAGCGTAAACCTAAGGACTGAGGATTACCACGACAGGTCGAGGTTTACCATGTTGACTAGCTGTTTGCTTAAGTCGGGTTTCTCCCGCCGTATACAAGCTGCTTCTGTGTGGCGCAATGTCCGAATTGTTCATGCTCGAACGAGAACTCGTAGAAGTGTTTGTGGGTCAAAAGAGTGACTGCTGTTTAGGGGTTGTTTTGTGATAGAAGGATGAGGAATTTATTTTGCTGCCTTAATAGCCATTTAGACAAATGCTCAACTTTTACGTCTTAGGTTTTCCTTTTTTGTCTCTTTCTCGAATTGCCTTTTTAAATTATTATTTTCATTTATTAGCCTGCGTGAATCATGAAATGACCTTGTGCTTAGTACTGATTTTCTGTGCAAATTTAACTTTCTGCCAGCTCTAAGGCCTCATTATTCTAAATGCAGATTTTAAAAAACCGAAAAAACTTTCTGCAGTATATCGCCACATAAACATAAAGACTGTACATTAGTCAATCCTGTTCCTTTCTCCAGCTCGAAGCAGCGATTTTGTAAGAACGGTTCGCCGGTTGTTGCGTAAGGATAAACAAACAAATAATAAAGCGGTTGCCCGACGAACACACAGGAGGCTTCAGCAGCCCTTTTTAGCCTATTGACCAGCTATACCCCAGTGCGGTAGTGCGTTAACGACCGCCGTGGCTTCGCTTCCGACCTCCTTAATGGTGACGAATTCGTCAAGTCATCAAGACATCTTACGTAACTGCCTACCTATGATACCAGTGGGCTACCTACCGCTAACGACAATTTAACGTTGTGGAGTTTAGCTAACAACAAAATCCCTAGCGTGTCCAGGAGGCAAATTGTACACGTGTCTAGTTTGATTTCGGACAAAATATCAGCAAGACGTCTGGCTATAAAATAACCAATATCAGATTTTCGACAACCCGAGGAGATTATTACAGACTTTAAGGGAAGCGTTGGAACTTGTTGTAATTAATAACGCTGAAGCATTTCCACTCCAGTTATACCACAATCACAGGCTGGAATGAATTCAGATTTTAGCCGGGTGTCAGTTAATTTTATATTTGGCGATCACTGAGTCACTGGGCTAAAATCTGTCTCACGGGATGGGTGAATATCCAAAGCTTGTCCGATTTGTAGGTTACATTTGGAGCTGCGCGCAAGAGACAGTGTTTTCGAGCGCTAAGGGTGAATAGATGACTGTGGCAAATTAATGAGGAATACGGGTGCGCATGGCGAGAGGGACAGAGGGGGAGGGAAGTTATCCAAGCAAGCGAGTTTAGATTGCTGTCATTACTTGTCATTACACTACTGTGAATAAAATTCAACACTCGGGACGGCAGTCAGGCATGCGGGGGGGGGGTGAAGGGGAAGGGGGAATGGGAGAACGGACGTGGGCATGGGGTTATGTCATTGTCGATCCTTACCATGGCAGTGCGAGGTCGATCACGTGATCCAGCTGCTTACATAATTCCGGTATTTCCCTCCGTATTTCAGAGGCTTCGACAAAGCCCGGGAGACGTCCAGTCGTCACCCGAAGTAGGACCTTAGATGCAGGCATTGGGTGAACCATGTGGCGCGTGTCCACACGGTGCTTCGTAATTGAGCTCCTGGGTACCTTATTCTCTGCCCTTAACATCCACTTTGGCGTGTGTACTGTATGCGTTCATTAGAACTACAACGGATTTTCCAGTAAAATCAGCAAAAGGCATTCTGCCGATGCACGCCACATCAAGCTATATTTATGAGCACACATGTAGTTGCGGATGCAAATACATTGGGCGCACTCAAAGGCAGTTGGCAGTTCGGTCAGTTGAACACATTCCGAAGTGACTGTTAAAGGTGGAGAATGAGGTACCCAGGAGCTCAATTACGAAGCGCCTAGTGGACACATGCCACACGGTTCACCCAATGACTGCATTTAAGGTCCTACTTCGGGCGACGACTGGGCGTCTCCTGGGTATTGCCGAGGCCACTGCAATACGGAGGGGAAAACCGGAACTCTCTAAGCAGCTGGATCACGTGATCGACCTCCACACTGCTATGCTAAACATCGACAATGACTTCACATCATTCCCACACCTGTTCTCCCATCCCCCCCTCCCCCCCACATGACTGACTGTCGTTCCGAGTGTTGAATTTTATTCACGTCTCACAGTAATGTCAACTCGTTGGCTTAAATAATTTTCCTCCCCGCCGCCTGCTATCCCCACCATGCGCACCCGCATATCAGACTAACTTTATATGTTTTATTTATTTGCCATGTTTCATCACTCTAGGCCTATCTCTGGTTGATCAGTTTGCCTTATAAATACGCAATGCCCGTGTGCAGTTGAATAAGAGGCCAAGAAATTTAATGACGTCAATAAATTCTGCGTGTTTCGTCGCTTTTGCCTTGTTCAAAAGTCTTCCGGGAAAACAATGAATCAGTTTAATCGCGAATAAACAGTTTGTTCCCATTCCATCCATCAAAATGTAATTGCCAACATTTTGCCTTCATAAATTACAGAGCATGTGTACCATGATAACAATCAAATTACATGATGATTGCTCGGCCATCTGTCTCACGTGCTTGCGCGCTCCTCGAGTGGTCAATTGCTTTGGCCAGTCTATGCCTCAGGACAGAATATGGAGTGGGGATGTCGTTGCACTTCTTGATAGACTGATGTCCCGTGAAACGTGACTCAAGCAACTCGCGGCTCACGCGATTATCCCCTCTCGCGAGAATTTCAGCCTCATGGAACTTGAATGTGTGGTCGGGTCTCGTTGAATGGGCCGCGACCTGAGAGTTGGCGTCATTTCTCCGTACAGCTGCCGCGTGTTCGGCGATTCGCGTCCGGAGCAGTCTTCCAGTTTCTCCGACGTAGTTGCTTTGTCCGCAACTGCATCAGATCCGGTAAACGACTCCAGATGTTTCTTTTGACCAAAAGACCCACTGCCTTGTTCAGGATTCTTCCGGAAAAACAATGCTTCAATTAAATCGCGAATAAATAATTTGCTCCCATTCCATCCATCAAAATGTAATTGCTCACATTTTGCCTTCATAAATTACAGAGCATGTGTATCATGATAACAGTCAACTTATTTAGCAATGGACAGACGGCCTATCAAATCATGAATTACTAAACACGTTTTGTTTTTCAGGCTTACAGTGCGTGACCTATCTCATGAAATGTTGGCTGAAATTCTAAAATGCGTTTTCGATTAGGAAGGATTACTTGGTCGTGGTTGTAATACTGATTATCTTGTGGCATACTATTATAACATTTCGGACTCGGCGGGATGTCAGCTTTTGAATGCACTTCTTTGCAACCTCCAGTAGAAAGCGTGCTCGGTAAAAAATGACTACTTAAGTAGCATGCCTTTTTCCCATCGATTTTCGATGGTCTTGGAAATTCAAATATGTTTTATAGAAACCACAAACAAAAATGTGCTTTCTTTAAGTCAACCAATAGAGAATCACGTCTTCTTCATCTTTTATACTTAAGGAAGGAGTAAAATTAGGTTTTAAAAAAGTTTTTTAATTTCCGAATAATTTGGGGCCTGATCATTCGTTGCATTAGCGCTTAGTGATTTCACTCTACAAGGTGTATTCGTTCAGCGTAAAGAAAATCACAAATTTTTCTATGCCATTAAAGAGATATCATACAGAGTCCATAAAATTTTGCAGTGGATGCGGGCCATGTTGTACATCTCACGAGGAGCAGTGGTAAACGACCAGGTACGATGCTATGCGAATGGACATTTCGCGGTCTTAAAAAGTCTCATAATTAGAAACTTTTTGAAAACCTAATTATATTCCTTCCTTAAGTATCAAATATAACGAAGACGTGATTCTCTATTGATTGACAAAAAGAAAGCATATTTTTGTTTATGGCTTCTATAAAATATATTTAAATTTCCAAGACCATCGAAAATCAATGGGAAAAATGCATGCTACTTAAGTAGTCATTTTTTTACCGAGCACGCTTTCTACAGGAGATTGAAAAGAAGTGCATTTAAAAGCCGACATCCTGCCGAGTTCGAAATGTTATAAGAGTATGCGACAAGATAAGCAGCATAACAACCGCGACCAAGTAATCCTTCCTAATCGAAAACGCATTTCAGAATTTCAGTCAACATTTAATGAGAAAGCTCACTCACTGTATATATGTGCATATCCCGTTGTTTTAGATAATAACTCACTCTTAAGAGTTTAGTCAGCCTCCGTCTGGAGTATATGCCACTTTGAGAATTACGGCTGAGTAGGTTTTTAATAAAACTGAAAGCAAACATTTGCCGACAAAAACATTTCTGACTGAAGGGCTTTAAGACTACTATTTCGTCTAATTTGAAGTCTTGACTTATAGGCTAAGTTGATACCAGTTAAAAGAAGGGTAGACGGACATGAAACAATGTTATTTGTCAGACAACGTTTAATTAGTGTGTGCTTCCGCTGCCTAAGAATGCTTCAAGCGGCTAACTACAAGTAAACCCAAATGCAGTCTCCCAGTACTAAATTTATGCACTACAAAAGATTGGTCAAATAAGTTCAGTATTCACAGACAGCAACGCGTCTCGTCTCGCCTATACGCAAAATGCGAAAGCATTCTGAAGCGAAAATTGGAATGGAGAATTTGACGTTCAGCAAATGGCTTTGCGTAATACTTGTCGAAGGGCTTAGGCCTTTTGGCCAATGAGTAATTTGCAAATTCTGTTACCCTTAACAGCACAACGAATTTCGCTCTTGCATTATAGTTCATAGTAGTCATATCCACATAGCATTACTTATTTTTTATATCTTTATATCAACTACTCCGGGAATGGGGCAATCGTGGACTTCCGGTGACAGGCTAGGAATTTTTCATTGATGGCGAAATGGGAACGGGATTCCATCTAATTCAGAAGGAAATTTAACCAGCAACCACCTCATCGAGTTATCCTTCTCCGGAAAATCTGGTCTCACTGGGGGTGATGATCCTAATCTTCCAACAGGTCAGTTTCTTCCTTCAGATCGATTGGCGACTGGACGTTATAGAGGCGAGCAAATATTTCATGATGGGAAGATGAGCAGTGGTAAGCACTGTGATTTTGTCCCTGATTTTTGTTTTGGATAAGATGTGGTTTGAAAGCCCCACCTGATGGACACAATACTGTTGGGGTTAGGGTAAGGCGGTAGGGTTAGAGGTTAGGGGTTATGGTCAGGGGCCAGGGTTAGGTGTTAGGGTTTATGATAAGGGGTTATAGTTAGGGATTAGGGTTAAAGTTAGGGGTTAGCGCAAGTGTGATTTTGAATTAAGTCAAGGACTCTTGCAGACTCATTCGAATGGTCAGCATGGTGTCTCTCTACTGAACGTCCCCCACTTTCACGTATACTGAGTGCTTCCAGCGGACTCTGATAAATCAGACTCGAAATCCACAATAATAAGGCTTTGGCGGGTGGGAAGCTAGGTTGACGGTGTATGGAGAAATCGTTTAATCGGGTGCCCATGACAATTAGGCTGACCCTGTTTAAGCTTCAACCAATTAATTCATCATTTTTCGTTTAAGAAATTGTTGAATATGCTGGGATAAATAGACAATTTTTACGCAGCACTTACAGAGGCCTCATTAATTCGGTCGCGTGGCGCCTCCTAGAAAAAGAGGAAAAGCAAACCCTTGCTTACTGATTCAGCTTCAACTGTCAGGCAAAACCCATCCTACGAGATTCTCTGGCGGGACTGGGCCGCTAGCACTTTGTCATTGGTATTTGGACTGCGCGCCAGTCTGTCGTAGCGCTCAGTTGGACAAGCAGGCCAGTCCCATAATTCAGTTGTTTCACACCGAGGAACCTGCACCCAAATATCTGTTGCTTAAACAGTTATTTCATGCATACTGAGGCTAGCACTACTCACTTCCACAACTAGGAATTCCGAATTGTTTCTTTTATTCAAAAGAATTGCCTCGTTAAAGTCGTAATAATCATTATCTGCGACATAATTCCACGATATCTCAGCAACGGCAGAATATCTTCTACTGAATGTCCATTTCCATTCATCACCTGACGCGTCATGGCGGCCTCCGGTCTGTGTGCAACTCCAACCGAGCCCAGAATTTTGGTCTGGGCTCGGTATGTGGACGATACCTTCGTCTTCATCGAACGTGGTCAAGCGCTAATGTTCAGAGAACGTCTCAAAAGCGTCTTCCCGGACATTCAATTTACGATGGAGGAGGAAGAAAATAACCAGCTGGCATTCCTTGATGTCCTCGTCTGTCGCAAAGATTGTGGCGGCCTAAAAACCAAAGTGTTCAGAAAAGCGACGAACACAACGCAAATAGCGAACCTCAATAGTAACCACCCAATCAAGCACAAACGCAGTTGCTTAAGAACGCTACATCGGCGTGTTGAGACGCACTGAAGTGAACCGGAAGACAAGGTTGCCGAATCCCGATATCTTTGACGGGTTTTCAGAGAAAATGGTTACCCGCGCAACTTCGTCAACCGGTGTATGTGCAAACGAGACGAGCGGCAAAACTGTGCCGACCGCAAATTCTGGCGAGCGATCCCGTACATCAAGAACGTCTGCGAGGCCGTTAGCCGCCTTCTTGCACCACTTGGGGTTGGAGTTGCACACAGACCGGAGGTCACCATGAGGCGTTAAACCAGCTCGGCAACAACATCGCAGACAATTCGACGACGAAGCGAAGGTCGAACGATAACCTCTCTAAAAATATTTGATCGACAAATTCCGCTTAAATAACACCATTATCGCAAAAAAGACGTCATACTCCCGGTATTGACAAAACCTGCATTAGGGGCTGTGTGCGATACAAATTAGTGTGGGAGTCATTTACTTCAGAAACATCATCATAGATAAAGTAACCTGGACGACCAACTTGCAACTTGGTCTTCAAAACTTTATAAGCTTCTAAGAGGTTCCAGTTCCACTTGCGTTATCATTGCAAAGTAGTTGTCAGGGTTACCCCATGAAGTACAAGACTGTGACTTCGTTGCGCTGTCTGAATAATGATCAGGGCAAAAACCCGGTAGACCGCATCCTGAATAAAATAAGCCTTGGCTCAGTTTAACGAAAAGACCATTCACAGTGCACGGAGTACAAAGTGAACGAGAACGATCTTGGCTAACGTCTTGTTGTGGACTCAGCTTGGGTCTTCAGTGTTCACGTAGACCCAGGAAATAACTACGAGTAAAGCATGCTCTACAGAGCTCATCTCCAAATCCTGCCTGATCGAAACAGACGTCACAGGAAATACCAGTTTTTTGTACATTTTTTCCCATTTTTTTAAAACGCGAATTTGTTTCCTCACCCGTCCCCTGAACCACTGCCACTTAAAATCCGGCGTCTAGCGCAACCTACTAAGCCAGTTATAGGCGAATCGCGGAAAACCCGATGACGCCTAGTGAGCATGGAGTTTGCAGTCAAATCCGTACTGGGGAAATATCACTTCAGAATTCATGAATATTTCAACAAATTCGCCACGTATGCCCCGTCGACTTGTCGTGTTTGCATGATGTTTTTGAAAATGCACCGTGTTGTGAAGAAGCCATGGTTGAGCTCATAGAGTTTCGTTCCTTAGTCACAGCGACTGTTGGATGAGGTCTTAGAGCAGAAAACAGCTTCCTAGAGCCCAGAATAAACCTAAACACTACTTGAGTTCCGATTGCAAGTTCCATTTAAATGTTAATTCCCCAGGTAGGTCAGATCCACCTACTGCAAACTGAGGCTAACATTCCACACTTTGTCCGTTCTAAAATTTAATTTAAAAAACTTCGTGTTATCGGCCTGGTGTGCATCCATGATGATCTTCACTTACACAGAAATTATTGTCCTTGTAACATGAACAGGGAACATATTGTGTGTTTAGCACGCTTAGACGAGGTGGATAGCGTTGTCAGTCATCGAGCCCGCGCCCACCTCGGTAGTGTTACTATCGCAGCGGCCTAAGGCGTGGAACGCCAGTTGGGAGGAGGTTTTATTCCGTGCAGAACGATTAGAGAAGAGGTTGGTAGGATTTGGCAGTCGGACGATGGCTCGACCGACACCGCGAGAGCAGTGTCTGCAAGTGTCTCAGGAAGACAAGTGTCCCGGGGAGACAAAATCTTTCTTCACTCGGCTCTCGTAGAATTTTAATCAGTAACTGAGCGGGTTTTCAGGTCAGACAAGTAAACAATGGGGAGTTCGATAAACAGTTATGGTTCACTAGATGTCAGTTCTAACCACTGAGAAATCTCAGTTTCCCTTCTCTTTATTGGTAATCTCCTGCGTATATTGCCTGTCGCTGTACGAATGCTGTGGGAGTCCAGATCCAGCCTCAAAGCGCAACAGGACGAGCGGGTCCCGTCATCCGATCAGTGAACGTTAATATTTCCGATCCCAACCGACAGGACAAGGAGTCTGTGGACTAACGATTGCAGTTGGATGTACTACCGCCTATCAGTCAGAAGAACGCAAGTCCGAGCCTCGGATTACACCGAACCCGGAGTTGGGTAAGGCTGACGGACGATGACTTGTAGGCCAGAAACGACCATACCAGTCTCCCTAATGTTTGTTGATAATCTGGTCCTGGATAAAATGTTTCCTATCGTAAAATATTTGCTCTTAATGTGTTAGATAAGGTTGGATTCGATTGTTAAATACCGACGCAAATGAAGGAACTCGCGAAGTATGAAAATATTTCGTTAGGCTTCCGTTCAAAATTACATGGCCGAAAAATAAGCACTTCGACGTTTTTGGACATTCGGCAAAACCTCCACGTTGTGTATTTCCGAAGCTATGTAAACTTTACTTCAGAGATAAGTCTAGTCCTTTTAAAATTTATTACGTTTACTGTTCTTATTTATCACCAATATCCACGCGATTTTATAAAAGATATACTCTCATTTTAGATCATCTTCAGTTGCTTTCCTGCATCATCTAATATTTTATGTCCTATGAGTCACTGCATCCGTTCCCCATGTACTCATCTCATGAGTTTCGTAAAGGTCAACGTTTATGGATTCAAAAATAAATATTCCCAATCCAATTTATAGAAATAACATGTCTCAGTTAATTTTATTTTCGAAAACCAAGGTTGGTATTTTAAGCATTGAAAAGGGCATAAGAATTAATTTTCGGACTTCGCGGTTGTAAGCAAGTATTAATTTCATTGATGAGCCAGTTGGTCATTTGCTGGAGTTTTCGAACGCCTGGATCCCTTCAGGTCGTTTTACAACATTGACCCCATATCGCTAAAAAGACAGTAAAATTTAGTTTGTTTAGAGGCAATTAGCATAAATAAGAGATGAATAGTCAGTGAATTCCAAAGGCGGTTCAAACGTGCAACAACCTATGTATGGATAAAGTCAATATTTTTTCTCTGAACGTCTGACTTTAACGTTTACCGCAATCATCCATGCATAAGTTTTGTACACGCTCTTAAATGCAATAATATGCAATACCCATTTAGAACAATAATTTTAAAAATATACTGGTCTAATGTCGGTTTACAACCTCTAATACCATAATTTACATCATTTTCATCACGACCTATATTTAGTGTTCGTCACCGCTGAAATGGTCTCCAATGTGATTTTTAAGTTTTTCGCAAAGCACAGTTCAAGGTAGAAACCCGTCAACAATGTCATCAATGGCATTATATGTGGTATTGTTAAGAAATGTAATCTCTTATTGCTGTGCCCTCAGAACGGGCCACGTGTTAGATGCGCTGGACCAACACGGGGGCCACATCGGACTCTGGCAGGCGTTATCTGCGCGCAATAACAAATGCCAACATTTGCGGGGTGCGCTGGCGGACCCTGTTGTCGGCATTCGTCGTACAACTGGACCACTGCCACCACCCCATTGTTTTGTGGTCAAAATCCTGGTTATTTGTGTGTAGACCAGGGGGTGCGGAGTGGAGCGCCAAGACAGGATCCGTCCGAGCCATCCACCTGCGGCCTCCCCCGTCTCCGGTCTTCTTGACTTGGTCTTGACACCGGGCTCAGGTGGGGGAGGAGGGGAGAGTGTAGGTAGATGCTACGCAAGTCTACTGGCACTATAAACCCCTGCGCAAGTCACCGCCCCTGCTCCCACATTGCAGTCTGTGGGGCACACGGTGGACATCATCGAAATCGATGGTCGAACTGTCAATCTCTAATTGCCAAAACCCTCAAGAATCTATTTAAAAGTGTTTTTTTGTGAGTGAAAACAAGTCGATTTACCTCCTTGTTGTGCTCATCGTTTTAAAAGGAACGTGGAGTTCAAAATGACGAAAAACCAATTCTGATTCTACTTTTTGATCATTTCATTATTTCAAATTTCCTAATTTAAGGTAATTTATTCCAGTCACATATGCTACAGCACTTCAACAAACCAAAGTCCCTTGATCCAGTTCCTACCCTCTGATTATATAACTTAAGGAAAAATAAGAAAGTAATGTAGGGTGAAGTTAATGCTACGTTTAAAGTCTCTGATCGCGTGATGACTTTATCATGGTTTTAGCAAATGTGCTCCCCTAAATTTAGTGTTTCAAAATTAACGCTTCTTAAGTCGCCCGGAGGGATACACCGGATAACGTAATCACGCAAAAAACGTGGTTAATAATCTGGATTTAATTTTTGGTCGTAAGAATAAAGTTTTAGTAGTAAACCTTTCTGACTTCACTCATAAATTCTATTTAAATGCGAAAATTCATTGTGAAGTACCCAGTACCGTTCTGCATGTAATACTAAACTAACCTCAAAGAGCGTGGCGTTAGATAGTTCCACTTCAGAAGATGACCTCAGTGAACTTATTTGGCGTCCGAGCGCATTAACGCGGTCATCTCTTACGCGACTAAATCAGAAACGACTTCCTCACTAATGCTCGTGCGTACCGCATTGTTTGCAGAAGTTTCCAGCTAAATGAGCGACATACTACCGAGTGCAAAACTGACATTTCCCGTCACATAAAATAACTAAAATGTCTATCGGAATAAATTAAAAAGGCCTTTCTCAGAAGGCAAACCATGCGGGAAAACCCGCATTCTGGGGCGCCATCGCTTTGCACTGATGGGAGGTCGCATCTTTCTTCAAAGTGTGAAGAAATTACAAATCACAGAAAGAGCCCGTCGTGACGCTTACCTTCCAAATGTGCTCATCTCTATGTCGTCAACGAAGAAGCTTGCGCCTGTTCCTTCTGACCACTGGAAGTCATCGATCATAACGTTCTGGTTGCGTCTTCTCATTAGAACAAGGACGAGGAGAAGCAGGAGAACGAACGCGAGAAGGACACCAATCACGATGCCAGCAATGGCGCCTCCGCTAAGGCCACCTGTGAGCTGGACGTCACCTCCGCCACCTGCCGAAGACAAACACAAGCTTGAACTGCAATGAGTATTACTCATATCAAATGTAAAGTCTATAAAAGTCTCTAGATTTGGGCTATGAGCTCAGTAGCAGTTAAAATATTGGATAAGCACGTGGTAGGAACATTAAGGGCTGTCTTTCTATGACAAGACATACTCTTCATGTCAGACTCCTCGATTATGACGAAAACGAAATCCGGAATATCCTGAAGATCTCCATTGTTCTATCTAGCAAAATTTTCAACATCGTAGAACTGTAATTCCTCTACGCTGATGTTTCATGAAACGTTACAGTCCATTTCATGAGCAGTGATCCTCAGGCTTAAGAAGTCCTTTGGCGTTAAGCTTTCGAATGGTTTTTGAACAGCTGGGTAAACTATTTTATTTTCTGTTTAAATGAAGCATCAAAATGTATGTTTGCGTTCCGAAGCAATCAAATTAACATTTAAAAGCAAATTTTATTACTCTGACTAGTCTAATGAAGCATTTCACAGGTTAGAGAGCAGAAATTATATAATGATAGGGGTAACAGTGCATCGCAATCAATTTCACACATAATTTGTGGGCCACACTTCCTGAAACCCTTCACAACGTGGAGGATTGACGCCAATCGCAGTTAACAAATGACATAGTTTGTAGACTTAGAAAACTATCATGCAACTCAGAGGTGGGCGCCTGAGTTCAAACTGTCATTTTGGGAGTTTCATCTTTATTAGCCGGCTGACTGGCGTTCCTAACCTAGAAATGGTGACTTTAAATTGACAATCCTCGTTTTATTCGATACATTTGTTTTTTTACACTTTGAACTAGAATTACTAATTCGACAACGGGTCCCTGACAGTTGTACTTACGTTGTGTAGATCTCCAACAAAGTAGACATAGTTAATTAAGTTAGTGGACGTAGTTAGTCTTCAATCATGGTGGTGTTAATGCCGAAGTCCTAAAGCTCCTTGGTACTAATGCGTAACCTGGTCGTTGAACACGACAGCAGAAATTCACAGATTGGCAGTAATTCTCTGGAAATATCGGCGGAGTTTCATCGACAATCTTTTATGTAAAAACGGCTGTTTAGGAAGGGTTAAGGAAGAAATTAGCAGGAAAATCAATCCTCGCCGGTCGTCTATAACCTCTTATAAACACGCCACTGGACAAGGGCACCATTGCCTACATAAGGGACATATTTCTAGTCAAGCTTCGATGGCTGTTTTGTCTTTTTCAAAGTGTATATGTACAATCCAAGCAAAAGTCCCTATTCATTCTACTCTTTAGGAAGGTGGTTTTCTCATATTCACACATTGGTTCCCTCCTGTAAACAGCCGAAACCTTCTCAAACGCTGAGAACGTACATTTTCCATCGTGCTATTCGTCACTGTTGATCACACAGTACAAGATGGACTCCACTTTTACTGCAATATTCTCTAATTAGCACTATGGGACGAAATATGGCCGTGTGAATTTATTTAAAAAAACCCTTAGGTAATTCAAAAATCTTCACAACAATGAAAAACGCTGAGGGCATCTACAGCACGTAGGACTTATTACAACCTCTTTTTAAATCAGTCTCCCTTCTTCCTTCAAATATTCAGTTTATGGGTGACACAATCCACAACGGTTCGTCACGCAGATCGGAGAGGGGACCATCTCTTCAGTAAATTTTCCCCCAAGACGAGGAATTGATTCACTAAGCTGACAATGAGTGCAAGGACCATTTACTACACCGAAATCAAGCCCACGCTGCAGTGAAGAATGCGATGAGTTTGATGGAGTATGGTAGGCCTACGTCCCTTTCAGCTACTGAAACAAAATAGAACCGTAACAAAAGACCTCTAATGTCAATAATAAGAATGTTTGGACCTAGCTCTTGCCGTTACACACCCAACGCTAATCAACAAAAAAGATGTCATTCTGCTGCATTATAGCGCCGGGAACCCGCAACGGGATTCGAGATTCGGAGTGGAAATTCTCGTCCTATCGAGCCTATTCCCCTGACTGCGCGCCAACTAGTCATCATTTGTTGAGATGTCTGGAGCAATACGTTGGCGGAACAATCATTTGAAATATTAATGACAGCAACACCAGGTTCTTGGAACTCTCTGCATCACAGCAAAACCACTTATATATAAAGAGGACGAGGCAAAACTTAGTTTCAGGATGAGCAGCAGTGATTGATGCCGACCGTGTCTGCATAACATTTCAGAAAGTAAAACGTTTCCCGACAATGCCTTTGTTGTTATTTGTTAAAATAAGCATCACTTTCCGGCACCGCTTACATATTTACAGAAAAGAATACACTTATCATGACGCAACGCTTTCCTATGTGAAACACCGACCAGTGACTGCAAGCATGTGCTTTGACCGCCTGGGTGTTATCACGTATGCTTTGGCTTGCGCCACCTCATCAAATATATGTTTTCCATTGCTGACGTCTCCAAAACCTTTCCGACAAAGTTTTTCGAGTATTTCCCCCCACTGTGCGTATTCTGCTTTTGCCCATCGTGAAAACCCGAATACCAACATACACGGGACACCATACCTGATTCAGTCAAGGAGGTTTCAGTGATGAAAACTTCTGGACCCAAGCGACCGCCCTTCCCCTGGCTGTTCGGAGCAATCTTGGCCTGAATGTAGACTTTGTACTTTACGCCGGTCTCCAACTCTGTCAAGGCGAGACTCATTGTGGTTCGTGGTGCCGACTCAGAGCGAACGAGGACATCACCTTTCTTGAGCAGAACACGGTACTCCTCAACGGAGCCAATTAGGCCTTGCGGTGGCGACCAGCTCACCTTTATCGCCGAAGGTGGCAGAAGTTCCACTTTTCCGTTAGTTGGTACAAGGGAGCCTGAAGTGGGGAAAAAATGTGAGACAATTGGGCATTGCATATAATCCAATTAATGGGGCTTTCATGCTTTAGTCGGATCCAATTTCTTTGCATCAGGACACATTACGAATTCTGCATGAGGATGATCAAAGACAGCGGACCGTCAAAATGAAGTAATCCAATGATAGAGTCCCAAGGAGCGCCTTCAGCAAGAAAACGTGGTCTGAATAATATGTGAACTTTATTAGTTTTGTGTCCCTTCAACATAAATGTAATCTAGATTGCTATTTGTCACAAAGGGCTAGAGAAATTTGGGCCAGATTTGGTTATATAGTCTCGCCTGAAGTAAACAAACCCCAGCCACCTGTAATAAGGAACCTATGGTAATGGGTTTTTACAGGTGGGACCGGGAAACGCACAGGCAGCGAGGTCAAGTAACTGTGTACAAAAGAAAAGCTATTGGGAATGCGCGGTTTTACTTTCGATGATCAAAACATAGTTACCCTAACACTTAGCCTTCGTTCCTAACCACAACCCCTCACCCTAACCCAACCCCTAACCCCAACTCCAACAGCATTGTGTCCATCAGGTGGGGGTGCATAACCACATCTTACTGAAATCTGTTCGGCAGACAACATGAAGGAGGGGCTTAGAAGGATCCGAGACCCGCTTGGTCAGAACAGGTATCCTGACAGATATATTGTGAAGAATACTATCAAGATATTAGCAAAATACACCACACTTGTGACAGAAAAGTAAGCTCTGCCCTTCATAATCCCCTTTCAAGGGCACGTGCGGAGTGAAATCCCAAGAAGACACCTTGACAAAACCGTCTCACGAATCATCCCAGCAACGAAAATTCGGGCATTATTCTTGATCAACCCCATCAACGAACCTAACTTCTGACGACTCCAGTGAGTATATGAGCAGTGCTGAGGGAAGAGAATGCTTACCGCCTGGCCAGGTTTCGACGTCTAGGATTGCTGGATCGCCCAAACCGCCGCCGCCCCCGTTTTTAGTGCCTTCAGCAGGTTTATTCCTTGTGCGTACCTCGACTGTGTACATTGTGAGAGGCTTCAGGTTCTGAACGGTGAATGTTTGCGCATAGGCCTGGACAACCTTGTCGGGTTCGTTGCCGGTCTTGTCCTTGACCGTTACCTCGTAGTAGTTTACTATGCCCGTCGGACGTCCTTGAGGCTTCTCCCACGAGAGTAAAATGCTCGTGTCTGTTGCACTGCCATTCAGTTCTGCTGGAATTCCTCCGCCTAAAATGAGGCATAAAAACGATCTTGTCAGCGTGAAAGAGAAGGAGAAATTCGAGTTAAATTGTTCCAATTAGTGAATATTGTGGTTTGACAGAGCTTTGTACAGCTGACAAGACAGGTGACACTACATTCTTAAAAATTTGGCGTCCAGACGTTAGCTCACAATGGCAATAACATCTGCAACTTCTATTTGTCATACTGAGTTCTTCATTAACTAGACGATGGTGTGGTTGGGAGCTCTTGGTATATATTTGCAGGTAGAAATTTAGTAGAGTGAATATCTGGAGGAATATGTCAGATGCAAGTGATTTTCATATTTTTGTCCTTTAAATAGGTGAACATCCGCAAGTACTACCATAATTAAAAACAGTGAGTGACAGATCTCATGAAATGTTAGCCGAAACTCAGAAATGCGCTTTCAATTAGGAAGGATTACATAGGGGGAGTTGTAGTATTGATTATCACGCGGCACCGTCTACTAGTATTTCGGACTCGTCAGGTTGTTGACTTCTCAATGTACCTTTTTTCGTCCTCAAGTAAAAACCGAACTCAGCAAATAGATGACTACATAATAGTATGCATATTTAACATTCATTTTCGATGGTTTTACAAATTTAAATATATTTTATAAAAAACATGCATTAAATATGCTTTTTTTATCTCATTTGGTAAGAGACCATATCTTCTCCATGTTTTATACTCGAAAAGAGTATGTGCCAGATCAGCACTTCTACGTCGGGCGATTTACGTTTACAAGATCTGTACATTCTGCGTAGAAAAAATCGCATACTCCTCTACGCCTTCGAAAATATACCAAGTAGAGTGAATGCGGACTATGCCGTATACTTCGTGCGTAGCATTAATAGGCGTACAGGTACGGTGCTGCATGAATAAGCATTGCACAAACCTAAAAAGTCTCATGATCAGAAACGTTTTAAAACCGAAAAATACAATTTCTTTGAGTATAATATACGAAGAAGACATGATTTTCTACCAACCACCTCATCGTCTTGCCAATGAGGAACTCAGTAGGCGCGTTACGACTATTCATGGCACAAAGGAATAAACATTTCTCGTCGTAATAACCAAATCGACAGTAGCGAAAGTTACGCGCACAAGTATTATGCAAAGCAGCATTACTTGATACCTCTGATAGTTGCACTATAAATTGTGTTTAAACAAAAGGTTACATAGGGTGTCCATATGATGCACACATGTTGTCCACAGATTTTTCCTCTGTTAAATTTCTACCTACATCTGCATGTCAAAAGTTTTAAACACCCGAACGCACGTAACACCAAGTCATGGCATATAAAAACAAAACTACTCGCCACAATAAACACGTTTTAAACCCAACAATGTGACAGAGGAGTGTTATTTGCTGACGATAATGGCAATATATATAACAAGCCTTTAAATAGAATGTCATTCATGATAAACTTACGCCCTGGCCACGTCCTAACTGTGGCCGCGGAATTTGGGCCAGCCACAGACCCTTCTCCATTTTGGTTTGGTTTGCCAACTGCCGCGACCTCCACGGTATATTCCGTGAATGTGTCAAGGTTGTTAATTGAGATAGATGTGCTATCCGTGTAGTGGATCTCCGTCTTTTTCGTATCAGCCGCTGTAACTCTTATTTCATACTTCAGGAGGAGGGCTTTTTCTTCATTTTCAGTCCAAGAGGCGTACAAACTGTTTTCTCCCGTTGCTGTCAATTTGAGCCCCTTTGGTGCTGCCAGTGCTGAAATGTAAACGTTTTACGTTAGTTCGTTCTCACTGAGGAAGCTTCTTAAAGTAGAAATCAGCTAGGCACCTGCGATCGTTAGAATTAATCAAACTGCCCTGAGAGTAGGCATCTGAGTCATGCCGGGCAAATTAATCTAAACTAGGCTCCAACAGAGGAGCAATCAGATATCCTGAGTGACATGCTTCCTCGAGCGCACCATCGGACGATATTTTTTATTGATCAATGCTGCCATAGCGAGGTCTCCACTCCGACCCCGAATCCCAACGCCTAACCCTAACCCCGAACAGGTGAGGCTACGAAATAAGGTCTTACCCAATATTTCTTGTCGATCAATGCTTATAGACCGAACTTAAAACAGATAGACTATTTAACGTTGTCTTTAATAGACCATTATTCTCTCATAAGCATGCTGAACCTGATAATATCACGTGTACGCTTTTTTACGTTATATGTCATGTGTGGCTTGAATAGAGTTGCTATGAGTTTATAAGAAGTGAAATGCGCTAATTTACAGGATATAATGCAGATTTTTATCGACCAGTTACATACTACTGCATCCGGAAATACTGAATAGGACTTCATGAGAGGCGAAAACGAGTAGTTTTTTGAGGCTTTTCAGGTTAACTTCGAATGACATCACTCCTCCAGGCCTATTTATTTTGCTTTTAGTTAGATTTGCAGCACACGTCGTATGGTGGTTATGCAGGCAAATCTGGTTTCTGCCCTTCAAACCACTGACACATTCGACTGATGAAATCTGCTAGCTCAAAAACTTACGTGCTGGCCAGGTTATGAGATCCGGAAGCTGTTTGATTTCACTAAACCCTCCAAGAGGTCCAGGACTGACGACCTGTACTGTGAAGGACATCACAGTGTTTGGCGGGATTTCGTTTACGGTATGGACACCTTCGGATATGGGTTTCTTGGCCGTTTCCTGCAGAACTCCACCCTTAAATGATTCCACAATCATTTCGTCGTCTCCAGCCCCGGCTCGTGAAGACTTGGGAGGGTCCCAGGTGATGCGCACTTCGTCCGCACTTATCTGGGTCGCCCGAATATTTGATGGCAACGACGGAGCTGCAATAAAAAAGCCAGACATTAAAGATTACGCTTTTCGAGCACTTGGAAATTGTCCGCTAAATTTGCTTGCAGTTCATGCTGGTTTGAAATTGGTTTTGTGCCCTACTGAAAAAATCTGTGGCTATTAAAATGTCAGAACGTGATGGTTAAATTACCCAGCACATGCAAGGACACGTTGCGCTTTTGGCAATATTCTTGACAGGGTGGTCATCTATGAAGCATAAAATCTAATGAAATCAGCTATCGTCTCGTGTCCCGTCTCTCAGTTGCTGAAACTGGCTATCAACGTTCCAAGGCAATCGCTTATCAGCAGACGGCTCTTCGGATCTCAGAATATACCGATTCAAGATCTTGCAAGAAGAGGATATCCTCTAATCCTTCAATACACCCGGATCTTTGACACATACTGCAGCTGCCGGTGTACATATTTGGGGGCCGTTGTGAGTCGTGTCCTATTTCTAAGTTAGGCAGCGAGTGCATCACATTAAATCCACCAGTGAACTTATTTCAGGAAATTGGCATGTTGTGATTACAAAGGTCCGGTTTGCAAAACCTACGCAGGAATTCTTTCTCACTTAATGCGCTGACATTTTCGTCAACGCTAGCAAAAAGAAATAGCACGATGGCGACCAGACAATTCGGATTTACTCACTTCTGTTGATTTAAACCAACAATGGATAATATCAGGTTTTTCTGAGCCAGAAGAGGCAATCGCGATCCGACTACCTAAGAGGAGGGCCTTTAGAGAGAACGCACACTGCGGCCAAAAAACACGGGAACACAGCTAAGCGCTCCTACGATTAACGATTACGCTTTTCGAGCGCTTGAACATTGGCCGCTAAATTTGCTTGCAGGTCATTCTGAGTTGAAATTGGTTTTGTGCCCTACTGAAAAAAATCTATGGCTATTAAACAATCAAGAACCTCACTGCTGATTGCGCATCAATCCATAGTGCATCTCTCATGACTACAGGAGACTGGCCGCAACATTTTTATATCTGAAGGTGAGGGTTAAATTACCAAACACATGCAAGGACACATAGTGCTTCAGGCATTATTCTTGACAGGGCGCCTCATCTGAGAAGTATGAAACCGATAGTAATCAGATATAGTCTTCTTTAGTTAAGCACTGGCCTTATTAGTTGGTAAATTAGAGGAATAAGAGACCAAAAAGTATTTCATCAATCTAGTAGTTCAAACCATGAGCAAAGTCTGAAATCGAAGTCCAACAAAGCTGCCTATTTGGAAACGCCAGTGCTGAAAGTGACTATAAGTGCCCCACAGTAATCGCCTATCAGCAACCGGGTCTTCGGTTCTCGGAGTATACCGATTCACGATCTTGCAAGAAGAGGGTATTCACTAATCCTTCAAAACACCAGGATTTTTGACACATACTGCAGCTGCCGGTGCACTTATTTCGACGCTGTTGTGAGTCATGTGCTACTGCTTAGTAAGGCAGCAACTGCAAGTAACTGCAACCCGATCCGTACTCATGGTAACAGAATCTGAACACAAATCAGCCAAAGAAAGAGGAAACTACATATATGATTCATCTTAATTAACTGGTTTTTCTGAAATGACTAGGGGTAAAATTATTTTAGGAGCTTGAATACAAATTCATATTCGCTTACCAAGAATGTCCTAGCCGCGGGACCGTTGATACAGCATCCTCGGATCCGATGCCGCTTTTTTCTCCAAGAGTGCAAATTTAATTTTTTAAAGTTTACAGACTAGTTTGTGTGGATGCTCGTTCTCTTGTTGGTGCTGTTAGTGAATAAGCACGTGAAAACAAAATTTTGGGCGGTCCGGTGTGGTAACAAATGCCTTGGTTGAACAGCCGACGCAAGGATGTCTCACTGGTTAATACATCGATATTTTGGTCAACGGTAGCAACACGAATTAGCGCGATGGTGACCAGGCAATTCAAATTTACTCAAGTGTTTTGGCCAAAACTGACTATAGCTAATATTCCGTCAACCGAAAGCATGTGTAGGGACGAAAAGCAAAGGCCACCTCTGTGCTCAAAGGAATGGCAAGCAAACAGGGCCTACTTAAATAAATTCAGTAACCACTTTTGTATGCGCAAGTAAGTGGGGTCCACCCAGCCTGCCGTTACGAAAATGAGGAATAGGGAGTTTGGCTCAGAGGGTGTAGGAAACCGATATGCAAATGAAGTGCAACGATTGAGATTTGAGATTCGCACTCTGTTACAGAAGAAGAGGGATGACTAAAAAGAATATGGGAAAAGCAGAATGAAAACAAAAACGGTGCTCCGTAAAACGGGATCTGATAGAGCCTTTGCTGGTCTGATGATGATGGGGGGGGGGATTTGAGAGTGGCAAAATCGATGATAGCAGTGATTAGAAAGAGGCGGTGAAACATTAGGGACTGCAACGATCAAAAGTATTACGTGGACAGCCTACCTGCTACGACAGTGGACAGCGTAATGGTAGCCGGTTCGCCATTGATATATTGGCTGGAAGCGCGGAGCGAAAGTTCGTATATGGACGATGGTTGGAGGCCAGTGAGGAAGTAGGTCATCGTGTCTCCAGAAATACTAACTGATTCCAACTCTCCTCCTTGTTGTCTGAATGAAAGTAGGTAGCCTGTGATTGGTAGAGAAGAACCTTCGGGTTTGTTCCACGTAATCACTGCTGATGTCGGACTTTGGAGAGCAGCTTTCAAGTTCTTCGGGGCTTTGGGCAGTTGGGTCTCTATAAAAGCAAACAAAGACAGCGCTTCGTGATGTGAAGCATCCATAATTTTATGCCCTTGTCAAGGACTGCCGGTATACCTGCTTGGGCAGTGCTTCGGTCGGAATGAAAGAATAACATGGCATTGGAATGTCAAAGGACATTGTACGAAAGTGTCCAGGACGCTCTATCACGTGGCAGGAAAACGATGACGCATTGATTTAGGCTTTCAGTCATGAAATCGATGAGCAAACATCGAGCGGCTCAACAGACACATTATTTTGATTTGCTAGGTAACCAGCAGCATATTCCTGTCGATAACTGGCCTATTTGATACAACTCGACAGGAAAAGGCTTCAATATCCTGTTGAATAACGGGGTTGATAGTACATCACCATCATTCATTTTGCGACAAGCTTCCAACCTATCTTCCAAACGCAGCGTATACAGATTATATACTTCTGCTATTAGTCGATCCATCATTTCGGATATTAGAGCTGGTCATTATATTTCTGTGCTGAGGATACGAAGACTGTCCTCCTCCGTGGTTATACTCCCTATCTGTCAGCATAATTTACCTCTACCTTTCCTACTTCCCATAAAGATAGGAGAGACTGGAAGGAAAATTTCTACCCCACTAGTCGTCGCTAGCCAGCCGTACTGAAACTCCAGGCTCGAGGCCACCCAAGACCCCAGTCCGCATCATTTGGGTTATTAAGCTCTATCCACTGAGCGGGTCCCATAACCTATCGGCGGACCTTGAGTACGAAGAATTTTTCCAGTGGACACGAAAAACCAATGGTGAATTTACGGTCAAACCACTGTTTGTTCTACCGTGGACGTAAACAGCCAAAATGACGAAATTAAACACAGCAAGACGTTCCTTTCAACACAATGAAAGTCGACTGCTATACCGACTCACGTGATAGGTATTAATGCTCATGACAGCGTTCGAGGGCTTTGATCAAGTATTTCGCATGACCCTTGAAAACTGTCAAATTACATATCCTTGATTGTAGTCAGTGGGAAACCGTCATGCAAAATCGCATCCGGCTGGCTGATGGGATGCCACTTATGATAAAAAGGAATGCTTAAATTGTGCATGTCATATCGTCCGGATCCGTTGTGACTGTTATCGAGGCGGCAAGTCCTTGATCGGCTGAGGTTTTAGCCCTGACGGTTACCGTGTATGTGTTCAGGGGTTTGAGATTCGAGAAGCTTGCACTAAGGCCTTCTACATCCTTGCTGACAGTTGTCCTGTCATTGATGCTCACAGAATGGACGAAAACGCAAACGTTTTGTATGCCTGGATCCTTGCTACTACTTCTTTAGCAAACGGAGTAGGTTTTTAATCACCCATTTCTAAGGACATTTGAACAAATAAACTAAGTGTATTGGTGATCTGATCCCCGCAGCCCCACAATAAACATAACTTAGCAAATCCATCACCCAACTTTATCTCCCGGTGGCCTGTTCCTCACACTTTAACTTAATGACATTTTTACTTAAAGTCGTACTTACGTTACTTGGGTCGGAAAAATCAGAAAGTCACTGTCTCACATAAAGCGAAGTACATTTAAATAAACAAAGATATTCCCGATCGGTAATTGCCTCTTCTACGTGATAAATATAAAAACTAAGATATACAACGCCTCTTACAGTGGCTAAACCAACTTTTTTTCATTTTATGCACGTAGATTTGAGTCGAAAAGGTCGTTTCTGTGTATGCAGCATTTTGCTGATATAGATGAGTGTTGAGAGATTAAATATGTAATAGTTAGTGTCCGGAGCTTTTCGCGATTTCATTTGTCGGTAGTTGATTAATATCTAAACGTGAATCTTGCGGCTGATGCTTTAAAATGCAGAGAGGCGAAGTTCTATTTTTACTGAGATGTCAAAACGTTGAAAAAGTAATCGCAATACTCTAGCCCTTTTATAACCCATAAATGTCCGCCGGGCTAAATGGGTGCGCTGCAATGTAAGATTTAAATTTTAGTTAATATCTCAACGAAGTATTCGCGAGTTCCAGAGCAATGCCGATAGAAAGGGGAGATGTAGGTTGCCAACTCCAGCACTAGGCCGGGAAGGCTAATATATAGTCTGGGCTGTTATTTCAAGGGCTATAAGGCCAAAACTTTTTCTCAGAAACATGAAATCCCTGTGCAAGAATCTCGTCTGCAAATCAGATAAAATGTAAATTAAAGGAGAGAGCATGCTAAAATTGTGTCTTTCATACCGTCTGGATCTGTGATCAGACAGCATGAAACCTCTATGCAAGAATCTCGTCCGCCAATCTGATAAGATGTAAAGTAAAGGAGAAAGCGTGCTAAAAATTGTAACTTTCATACCGTCTGGATCCGTGGTAACAGTTACTGAGGCGGCAGATCCATAGCCGGCGGCAGTTTGAGCTCTGACGGTAACCTTGTAAGTGGTCAGTGGTTTCAGATCTGCGAAGCTCGTATTAAGACCTTCCACCTGTTTGCTGGCAGTTGTCCCAATATCGATGCTAACATTGTATGCTCTAAGTATGCCATTGGGTGTGGCAGGCGGGCTCCAAGACACGTCCATACTGTTTGAAGTCACCTTCACGACCAGATTTTGGGGCGCCGACGGAGCTGAACGAGGGATTGCTTATGTTAGCGCAAGGGGATAGTTTCAACTTAAAAAGGCAGAGGGGGTGCCATAACAGAAACCTGCCATCGCATCACACATGTTTTCCACCCAATTCCGAATACGGAGGCATTTTGCCACGAATGAAATCTGCATTCATCAACCCTCTTGGAAGCTGCCAATGCTCCTCTTTGTGTGGGAAAAGGTTTTGCATCGGCAATTTCCGTATCTTATGCACACGTTTCCTCACATCTCGCAGTCTAAGGCGTCCACCTATAGGTTTGTAGGGTGGATGGCATTTACTCTTGGGGTTTTTTTTAGGTAGGACGGACATCAGTTCATCTGGTTCACTTAAAAAAACAAACTCAAAACGCAAGAATATTCCAAAGAAAACTGTGTATGTTTGTTCACCAGGCGTAGGGTTTTCTGCTGATAGAAGAGAACAGCCGAATTTCAGGGAGCAGTTTAGAAGAAGGCGCGATCACTGGGGGAGATGATATCCCTCAGATGGCAACTCCTACGACGGGGTCCGGCTACATTTGTAAGTTTCAAGAGGTTGAAATCCGCGCAGGAGGTGACAACCGCGTGATCCGCGAGAGCTCGAGCCAGGAATGGGAATCAGTCACGTGGGGAGGGCGCGGACGAGCAACAATTTTATTTAAGGCCAGCCAAATGGCCGAGTAATCATTATGCCAACGCCCAATACGGATGATTAAATCGTGGGAACAAACGACTCAGATGCGGACTGACAAGCCGTCATCGCATCAATTACGACCCCCAACGGGGATCGCGAGGGCTATTAATTTAAATACGCATGCAGCTGCACGGCAGCTACGTACCAGAAATACTGCATTCATTGTGCCACCACTATCCGTATCTGCGACTGCCATTGGTGCTGGGTTCGGGCGAGGATCTGAAACGTCATGCTAACAAATTTTTTGTTCCAATAATAGCACCTTCTTCCTTTGTGGGATTTCCTCTCACAGAACACGTGACTACCTTCTTGTCACGGCAATAAACTGGATTTGGTTATTACAGAAAAGCATTGAAAATGCGTCTTAGGAATATGGGTTAATAATTTACGCACGGTGCTGTTCCGGTGTGATTTGGACCTCCTTTGTAATCGCAGCTATTGACCCAACACAATCAGCAGTGACTCGTAACGCGTAGTTTACACCTGGATCGAGATTAGTCAAGATATATTGGTCTGAGGCTGGAATCAAGACATCCTTGTGAGTGTGATTTTCGTGGGTGTAGTAGATTGTGTTCGAGTAGATACCACAGGCTGTTTCTACTTGTGAAAAGTCCCATTGAAGGCGAATGGCACCCAACTTGACTTGTGTAAGTACAAGCGAGACATTGAATTTAACTAGAAAAAGGCAATGAGAAAAAAACCAGGTTACTGAAAAGCTTTCATAGATGTATGGAACGATATTTTATAGAAGAAAATGCGACGTCGTCTCGACTGGTAAGTTTTATTTGGCCTTACTTCTAGATCAGTAATCCTGTAACATTTTGCCCTACAACCTCATCATATTCACACAGTGGTATCATTTGCATTTGAATAAAATGCACACTTTATAGTTGTGGGACACGGAGGACCAATGAGCGGAAGCTTGATTAAATGTTTCATTTTCTGAGCGAGAAGAGTATGGACAAAAATATATTTGGGAAATTTAGTTGTTCCCTCCATTAATGTTATAATATTGTGCATATATAAAAAATATAACTTTCTTCAGTTCATATAGACGATTCGGATTTAAGTAAAACCGCATAAAATTCGATCTGAGTTATGTCACGAGTATGATCGTCTACTGGGAATTAATTTGCTTTAATCCGCCTTTAAACGATAAGATATAGCAGTCGCTGCAGCTAATAACATATACATTTTTCCGCAGATTCTCGAGTAACATATTGTATTTTCATTCCCGTCTCTGGCAAGTTACCATGAAGTCCCAACTGACGACGATATCTCAAAACATTTTAAAGCTTCGCATTTTTCTATATATGCGCCCGTATCAGCAGGTACTCAGTCATGATTTCTCTTTGTCCAACTTTTAAACAATTAAATGCTTTATCCCTTCTTTGACTGTTTATTTGTATCACATTTTTGAAACTACTCAAAGCGCTCCTGGAGGGGAAATATCAGGATCAGGGGACTCTAGTTAAAGTTTTCTTGTAATGGAAAAAAATTTCTTCGACAAAAATGATATATAAGGAATAGACAAAGAATGAATAATCGAACAGGATATCACTATAACGTTTTGGAAAAAAATGCTAGAGAAAAAATACGGCTTACTAGGTGGAATCGGAATTGGTCCAACCCTGTTTGTGGGACTGTCACCACCACCCTCGTTTCTCTGGTTAGGTAATGTACTGGCATAAAGTTCTACGAAATAGTAACCCTTTTCGAGTGGGTTGGTTATGAGGCGGGTCATGGTTAACCATTCTTCCCGAACACGTTGACCTTCGGCAAACCACTTAATGGTGTATTGAAATAGGTGTCCATTCAACCGAGGCTCAAGCCACTTGATATCTAATAGTGGCCGTCCTTTGTAATAATCAATCCAGACGAGTTCCGGCATCTCGGGTGCTGCAACAATTGAACACAGCAGTAATAAGTGTTCAGTGTGTACATTAAAGTAGGCATGTTTATGCTGGCTAGAGTGAATATAGCTGCTTGCAATTTTTCAAGATGCAGATATCTGTGGCTCAGAAATAGTCCACATTATTTTTAAGGTGTCAAAGACTCAATAATGTTAATAACAGGGTGTGTAAAACATTAAAACCTATGTCTCAAAACTGATCATTCTGTATACAGTTTCCTTAGCGGTCACGTTGGGATGCCCTGTAATTAGCACATAGCGGATCTTTGTTTTGACAGCTGAATACTCAGTTCTTAAAATTATAAACAAAAATGTTAGGTATAAAGGACAGCAATAAACGAATTATCTGAAATCACTTCAGAAAGCATAGAAACTGCTTTTCCTATGCAGTCAACCAAACACAGTACATTACGCCGAAAAGTGCAAATTATTAAGGAAAACAAGGACCAAAAAGTCCACATATTTATATGCCACTGGATGCTTGATGCAAATTACACGTTTTTGGGTAAAGCGCAACTAAATCTTATTTAGATAAAGGAAAGTCTCAAATGTGCGTCCTCATGGACCAAAAAACGCTGCTTTTCAAACTTAAAAAGTTACTGCATAGATTTATTACGTGCTTCCAAGAGAATATTACTTTAGCAAAAAATGGGAAAATTGTGAGCCGACGCCCAGAAATTTCAGATAAAAGATGTGCAAAACACAACCAAAAAGAATGACAAACATTTTAAATTAATAAATTAATTAACAACAATGCCTCCTACGTCAACAGAGGCGCAATACACAAACCTCAATTTAATCCGATAAGTAAACGTTAGTTATTTTATTTATCGAGTTTACACAAGCTGTTGATTATGAAGACGAATTTCAGTGGCCGGAAATCATAAACAAGCCTCAAAACTACATGTATAGCAGTTCAAAAACGATCCTTTAA
>CACRXP010000322.1:536131-559624 GCA_902702965.1 Spirometra erinaceieuropaei | reverse complement strand
TCAAGATGCAGATATCTGTGGCTCAGAAATAGTCCACATTATTTTAAAGGTGTCAAAGACTCAATAATGTTAATAACAGGGTGTGTAAAATATTAAAACCTATGTTTCAAAACTGATCATTCTGTATACAGTTTCCTTAGCGGTCACGTTGGGATGCCCTGTAAGTAGCACATAGCGGATCTTTGTTTTGACAGCTGAATACTCAGTTCTTAAAATTATAAACAAAAATGTTAGGTATAAAGGACAGCAATAAACGAATTATCTGAAATCACTTCGGAAAGCCTAGAAACTGCTTTTCCTATGCAGTCAACCAAACACAGTACATTACGCCGAAAAGCGCAAATTCTTAAGGCAAACAAGGACCAAAAAGTCCACATATTTATATGTTACTGGATGCTTGATGCAAATTACCCGTTTTTGGGTTAAGCGCAACTAAATCTTATTTAGATAAAAGGAAAGTCCCAAATGTGCGTCCTCATGGACCAATAAACGCTGCTTTTCAAACTTAAAAAGTTATTGCATAGATTTATTACGTGCTTCCAAGAGAATATTACTTTAGCCAAAAAATGGGAAAATTGTGAGCCGACGCCCAGAAATTTCAGATAAAAGGTGTGCAAAACACAACCAAAAAGAATGACAAACATTTTAAATTAATAAATTAATTAACAACAATGCCTCCTACGTCAACAGAGGCGCAATACACAGACCTCAATTTAATCCGATAAGTAAACGTTAGTTATTTTATTTATCGAGTTTACACAAGCTGTTGATTATGAAGACGAATTTCAGAGGCCGGCAATCATAAACAAGCCTCAAAACTACATGTATAGCAGTTCAAAAACGATCCTTTAAATTGAAACGCAAGCAAAATTAGGCTGTTTTAATGTCTCTGATGTTGCTTACATCCTGGCCAGGTTTTGACACTTCCGTGCTCGATTCCGATATTGCCCAGCAAACTTATTGCGGACACATTCACGACATAGTCTGTAAATGGCAAGATTCCTTCTGAAAACGTGTGTTCGTGAACGTTTGAATATAATATTTCCGTCCGTTCAAAGCCTCCTCCGCTTATCCACACCTCATACAAATACGCTGGTCCTTCACTGGGGTCACTCCACGTCACGGTTACCGTCACCGATGTGGACGAAAATTGAACCGACGTGGGCTTGAAATCGGTTGATTGCCCTGCAAATTGAAATACATATTTTCGCAAGTTTATAGACGGACATTACATTGATAAAATCCTCGTTTACGAGGTAGGTGTGCTCGGCAACTTGTAACTGAAAATAACTTTTCGTCCTGAAAATCTTCCCAAATGTCAAATGCAAAGACGCCCTTCCTTAAAATTTGAGAATAATGATTGTCCTGTAATATATGTGCTGTAAGTGCGTAGCTTGTCAATACAAGATTAATACGACAGCATTGCAGCTTTTAAAAACACATTCTCGCCTCACACATATTTTTTTATTTATAAGCGTGCAATTCGCGTGCGGTTGCACGAAACAAGTCATAATATTATTAATATTGGTGCATATGTACATATGTGCATATATATCATACATAATATAATATACATAGAGGTAAAACATTATAAAGATTTTGTCTGCCGTCATAAAATACTAGATTTAATATTAAAACGGACAGAAGACGTGACAACTTAATAGTTTATAATGATTACGTACCCACGAAAATGAGTGCACAAAAGACTGCCAAAAGTCCTGTGGATGGCATCTGCAACGTATTTCGAAAGCTTCCTCAAATCGGGACGTCTTTTATAACATAAATTGAAAAAGTCAAACAAGTTCACTTTCTGAAAGTCCCAGGGGACATATAAGTTGCTGTTAGCCTTTAAAGGAGGCGTTATTCTCATTCCCTTGAAAAATTAGTTCGTACAGAAAGTCAAGCGTGGCCCGAAATGCAGGTCAGTAGTCAAAAATTGTCAAGTGCTGAACAAATTCCAGATTTAGGTACATCGGTCACAGAGATGCTAAAGAGAGCGATTTTTTTCTTATTTCGTGATCTGATTAAGTTGGAAGATTTTCGCGCTGCATGTGATCGAGCCGTAAATGAGCTCTGAATAACGCGCATCTGAAAATGAAATGGTAACTGATGGTCGCAATGTTCAACAACGAAGTAGTGCTCAGTATGACAGATGCACCACAGCTACCGTTTTCCGTAGGCATATTAAAAATGACTGAAGGTTGACGAGCAAAGATGGGCTTTTGCAGGTAGGCGTCTGTGAGCTTGAATAGAAGTTTGCCAACTTAATAAGTCTAAATGGCTATACAAAATACAGAGCTGAATTACCGCGGGAACATGGGACAACGTGCATATAGAAAGGCATATGTGAAAAAATACAACTAGGTAATAGCCGGGACAGAAACCAAATGCCAACATAAACTGAGAGGAATAGAGAAATAAACAAATTACTACAGCACACGAAAAGCTCAGCAGCGATGACTGAATACAAAATATTTCAGACGTTAACCCAGCGTCTGACATCTAACGTGCTACCGATCGCACTTTCTAATTACTCTGGAATGTTATTATCACTGAAAAGGATGAAGACGCAAAAGAGTGTAAAGTTTAAGAGTAAACTACAGAATTAAGCAAGTTTGCGACATTAATGCGCCAGTCCTTTGAAGGAATGACTTGTGGAGTAATGCTACCTAATTCACGTATGTGTAGCCTAACTTCTGGGTTGGCAATGCGATAACAAATATGCAAGCGTGGTTTTTGCTTGGTAATCCCGAGATGCCTTTCATTGAATTAGGTTTTTATCTTCAAATAAGTCATTTTCATGCAGTTAAACGCGGAATCGTGGCTCTTTTTGACTTCCACTTCTGCAACTTGATGACTGAATTTAATTTCAAGTTAATTAATCGACCAGAAGGTGTTGCACTAGGATTATGGAAAACAATGACTTGTTAGACCTTTCTGTACGGAACAAAAGTTTGAAGGCATCGAATCTGAGGCCTCTGGGATGGCCAAAAGCGCTCCTGACCAATCGACTCTGGACAAACCGCTAAGGGTAATAAAGCGGCACGCACGCGAAATCATAGTGTCCAGCTAACACGCTTAACTCAGCAACATTTCAATGCGGGTGCCCTTAAGCACAGATTATCGGCCGTAAAACAATAAAATGTGATAGATCTAAAATAGGAAGCTACCAACACGATCGAAATTGCGAATACCACGCTCTTAGTTCGCCTTGTGCTAGGCGAACAGAAGACCTGGTAGACTTAGTGGAAGCCAGTTAATAAAATTAAAAATGGTCGGGAGCTTAAGATAAGTAGATAAATAAATTGTTTTATTTAGAACCTCTAGGGGTAGATTCGTAGGCTACAATAAATGCCTCAGCATAAAGGACCTCGGTCTTAGATATACAAATAAACATGATTTATCAGCTCAAGGAGATAGAATCTCTATCAAAGCCGCGCAGATATGGTGATTCATATCATATAAGTTATTCCTTCTGAAAATGAAGCTAAGAGTTTATCAAATGTTTGATCTTCCAACGAGCATCCGCACATGGTAGATACAGAATGGCATCATCCACAAACCCAAGGAAGAATGGAATGGCCATTTCAGACTTATTAGCCGTCGTCAGCCAGCGGTTTCCAACCCTGAAGGTTGGAACACACAAGGCTCGAACTCGCGACCTGTTAGTTAGAAGTCCAAGTTTCTGAACACTGCCCATATCATGCACCGCTGTGCGTCTGCTGGTTGGGCTCGAGAGAAAGCCCAACGGAACAAGTCAGTTCCGTAAGAACGATCGGTGGGGCCTTCTACCATCTTTCTTCAAGTCCTCCAACACTGCTGTCCTTTCGTTGGTTAAATGAAGGCCCGTGATCTCTATAAGATCGAAAATATTCAGAGGGTTTTCATCCGGAAACTGTTCTCTCATGTCGCACCCGGTGCTTCTTATACACAGAGATGTCAGCTGGCGAAGATTAAGTTTTGGTGGATAAGAAGACTCGAAGCTGGCCTTTGTTTCCTGTTTCGCATCAACTCTAACTCCAGTCTTCCACTCATTCACACTCTCACTCCGAGAGATCGGTCTTATGCCTCGTGCAACTCCTGCTTGGTTATGCCGCCTCATTGCACTAAATCTAAGGTCTCCCATTTCTTTGCCTCCAAGTGTACAATCCTGTGAAATTATCTTCCGCTAGAAATTAGGTCGACGTCTAAGTTACTGACATTCAAGTCGAAATTACACAAACACCTTACACCGGAAAGCAAAAAGGCACTGTTAACGGTCTCATTCCCGAACACTCAGCTTCATGACTTCGAGAAGGGTCCTCCTGGGATTTGGTGGTAGATCAGTTGGTAATTCTCAATTATATCTTTAGAAACCCCTGTTTTAATTTGGTTTCTGAATCAACTGCTATCATTCCTCCCCCATAGGGACGATTTTCGCGGTTCTTGATGTCATCTCCGGCATTTCGACTTCATGCGACCTATTGATACCCACGGTGGAACTCTCAGTATTCGCCGTCTACTAGAAGTTTGGTTGTACCTCCCTTCCCTACTCCTTGGTTGGGTTCGAAACGTACTGTGGCCGATAGCGTCTGGGTTCCTCTCGACTGGCCTCTTTGACGCGAATAGTCTCATCCGGCGTATCAATCCCGCCCTGGCGATGCCAGTTCTGAATCCCGTATACAATACCACATGCAGACCAGTCCTGTCCGACCCGCATACGTACCCCTCAAGACTGACATTTATTTCTGACCAGAAGATGTCCGATTATAATCCGTTATATACCGCCACATGCAGGCCGGTCTTGTCCGAATTTTCCTGTTATTATTATTAGTAAGGGATTTTTATCATAGAAAATATATCCAATCATTTTTACATTTTTAATTGGAGTTTTTTCATCCACTTACCCATCACTTTTCTTAACGGACTACAAATTCAGAAACCATGGATATCAATTTGTACATTTTCTGCCTATCTTGTCTAGCATTCGTGTTTAAATTTATTTTGACTTGCTTTGATAAGAATTTGATGATTGTTTAATAAGTTATTATTATTACCTGAAACTGTTAGACAGACACTGTACAATGTTATAATCGAGCCTATAAAATAGACAGACTTGTACGAAAACACCTTTATTCGCGCGAAAAAGACAAAATGAATGTAAGTTTATTAGTTCTTAAAAAGAATAAAACTAGGTGAGGCCGTTCGGCGCACATGCGATCTTAATATCCTCTGACTGACAAGAGACCAGACGACGGGAGGATATTTAAGGCTGTAGGGATCATCAATGCACGAGGAGATGCGACTATAATGCCTTTTTGCCGACTGACCAAACTAATAGAAAATGACGGAAACAGAGAAATTCGTCGTGATCGTCAACAGATTGCGGTGGGTTGGAATGGGGAGATGACGTTAAAATCGTCAAAAATCTTTCCTTGCGAAGGAATATGGATGAGAAGAGTGGATTCTTCACAAGTGTTGAATGAAAGCTTAGGGATATTAGGCGGTGGCAAACCCAGGGTGGGACTGAAATTGAGAGGAAGAGATCGAAATCCCAGAAGCAGAACGCAGTTTTGATAGCGATCGACGATAAGCGAAAAGGAGGTGGCTTAGAGCGTGCGCGTTAATATGGCCCCATTACTTCTCAGAGAGTTTGGTTACGGAGGATATCGCGTTTTTATAAAGACACTATGCATTGACCAGAAAAACAAAAAAGTCAACATTTCTGACGAAAAATCCCAGAAAGCGAAACCGTGTGCATGGAGGAAATTGTGAGCGAATGAAGTAATATGGCAGCGACGTCCTAAATTCCCGATTGTCTTCTGTAAAAATCATAGGGAACGTTCCCCGGGAAGGATGAGCAAGAAAATAGTTTACTCGAGTCAATACAGGATAAATAATTAATTGTACTGAGCACGCTTGAAGGTACTTTCATAGCAACTAGAATGAAGTTTCAAGTAAATTCTAGGACAATCAGACAAACTCTGCCCATTCTTCCGTTCACTGTTATAGAATGAGCAGTCAGCTCTTAAAAACGGTCGTCTGGCGGTGAGAAAAAACTCCTTTTGAAAAACCCAAAATGCACATGAATTTGTTAGCGTTTAAGGAAGAAAACCAACTGCTCATGAAAGTGCACATTTGCGGGTCAATCAGGATTGGCCTTCGTATGGTATTGTATAAAGGATTCAAAACGGAACTCGTCAAGGCAGAATTTTTAAGACGGATAAGGCTATCGACTCGAAGAGCCGAGACAAAAGGAACATAGACGCAATCGGTCGCAGTTCACTTAAAGTCCAGCCGAGGACGAGACATCAAAGGCATGGACAGTCATCAAAGCATAGAGAGGAGGATATAAGCCTGAAACCTCTTCGATGACCCATCAGACTACTAGCGAATGACGAAAGCAGAGGATTCCGACGTGATAGTCAACAGACCACTTAGAGACTTTTTTCAACCGGATTACGCAGTTCAAGAAAATTGAATGGCGGGCTCTGAGGCGAAGCTGGCGACCTTGAATGAAGAAGGAGAGAAGGAACTAGTAATAATGAACGAAGTAATTGTTCGACGACAAAAAACCCTCATGTGGAGGACGCCTGTCATATTGATGAAGTCCACACAGCCAGGCAACTAATTCAACGTAAAAATCTACATAAAATTAAGTTCTAGGGAAATGAACAAAGCCTCTTGAAAAAATTTGGTAAACTTCAAACAATTCTGGCCGAACTATGTCCTGATGTTATTGCATTAGCTGAAACATCGCTCACCCCAGATGTCACAGGCCCCTAAATACACCTAGGTGGTTATCCGGTGCTAAGATGAGACCGAATCAGAAGGAAAGGTGGCGAAGTTACCCTTTATATCAATAATGCGGTCGAATACAACCCTGTTGAAGAAGGGGCAAATGGGCATGCCTGGGGATGCTACAGTGTCATTTGTTGGTTCCTAAAGCCAAAATTGTTACTGTCAATGTTTTATATAGGTTTACAATTCAACCTGCTGACGAAGATCAGGCGTAATTCACTCGACTTAGCAAAAAGTCGAATGCAAACCATTATTACTGTAAGAGATTTCCATGCACCGCGGATTGACTGGAGCTTTCTGGTAGTTAAAAGTCACAGACAAAGATTCGACTAAATGATTTTAAACATGGCACTTGAGGAATATCTGTTCCGCATGTACAAACTGTGACCAAAAAGAGTGAAGGTCAAAGAGCTAGTTATCTTGACCTACTGTTTACCAACAACGAGAAATCGTTAATGAAATAAATGTAGGCCCGCCCCAGTCTCTTGTGATCACATGCCATTAATGTGGCAGTTGATACTCGTAGCTGTCCCTAAAAAAGCTCACAGTAGTTAAGGAATGTACAGCAGGGTAATTCTGAGCCAATGGGACCGGAGATCAGACACATTCTATGTACGGATGCATTACGAGGAGATGTCAGGAATGCTGGAGAGCCTTTGAATAAACTATGAGAGACTTCATTGACGATACTGTCCTGTCAAGAAACATCAGAGCAGAAACAAACCGAAATGGCTGACAACAGCGGCTAGGAAGGGAATATGAATAAAGCGCAACTTGTGGGAATTCTTATTAAAAGCGGCTAGCCCAAAAACCTTCAAAAGTTTAACCAAAAACACAATTTATTTAAAAGCCACACCAACGGATTACGTGTTTCTTATGAACTCAAGCTCCTGGAAGAGGCACGGCAAAAGTCCTAGGCACTGAATACGCAGGTCAGAGGTAATACGAAAAACCGGGACCATCACACAAGCTTAAAGCACGAAAATAACCAAACTGTGGGGATGGCTTTCAAAAAGCCGACCTTCTTTCAAAATTTTTTCAATGTTTTTACCACGGAACCACCCATGCAGTCCTGTTCACTGCCACAGATCTCCAACAAACCACTTTTAAGCACAGTATTATTCACACAGCAATTAGTTTTAGCAAGATTAAATAAGCTGGATCTGACCGGATGAGATCCCAGGTGTACTGCTACGCCAGCTAGCTCAGGAATTAGCAAAAGAACTCCGATTGATCTTTTAAAAATCACTGTAAGCTGGCAAACCACCCGACAAATGGAAGTGTCCAAACAACATACCTATCCACAAGAAAGGATCACGGCTCTATCCCACCAATTACCAGCGGGTGAGTGTGGCATGCATCTGTTTCAAACTGATGGAAAATACTATTAAAAATAAATTCGTCGTTCAACAAATTCCGTTGTCACGTCAGTGCAGTTTGGCATAGCTTCTGTAAAAAGAGGTCCTGCCTCACGAATCTGCTGGCGCCGCTCGAACATTGTTCAAAGACCATGGGTGAAGGAATTCCAGTAGCTATAATTTACTTTGACTTCAGCAAGGCGTTTGATTGCGTTCCACATAACTGTCCGTTCAAAAGTTAAAGAATACTTCAGGGTCCTATATGAGAATTTGTATGCATGGAGCAAGAGATAATGAATGAAATTCAGCGTCAAAAAATGTGCGGTAATGCACATAGTGTCAACAAAGCAAAGAACAAGTGAATCCCGGACAACTGGCCACTTGAATAGATAGATAAATGATTTTTTATTAAAGACCCGTCGGGGTCCCATCAAAGCAAGTTAAAATAAATTTAAAATAAATTGAAAGCCTGGGTGTACAAAATATATTGGCATACTCATTAAAGACGACTTAATCGTCACCACGCAGTGTTCTATAGTCGCAGCGCGGGCAATGTCGGTCATGGGCGCGAAACGCAGAACGTTTATTAACTTGAATGCAGATGTTTTTAGCAAGGCATATGGGGCATTTGTACAGCCGCACCTGGAATATGCGGTACAGGCTTGGCGGCCGTGGTCGTGGAAAGAATAAAATATTCTTGGAGGTGTTCAGCGACGTGCTGCAAAGGCTGTTCATGAGCTCAGTAATTTGACGAACGAGCAGCGCCTGACATCCCTGAACCTCTATCGCCACCACTACAGGCAACACAGAGGTGACCCCATAGCAACGTTTCAATTGTTAAGAGGACTTGATTTGGATGGCGAATGAGAAACTATTTCTGCACTGGCACCACAGTCTACCCTCAGACGATTCGACTCACAGCTTAAGAAGAAAATTTGCGCACAAATCAACGTTTCTCCTTTATCTCACAGATGGTCATTCGCTAATGGAATTCTTTGCCGTGTGTTATTCATTCCCCTACCGTGAGTGTATTCACGAGACACCTGGATAACCACTTGCTGAAAGGCAACCTGAACCACCGAGGCCCGGTCCTGCGGATTACAGGAATGAATATCAACATACTCTCACAGGTATTTCATGCAGTGGCCGAATTAAGGTTTAAGTATCAATTGGTTGCGGGTGATTTTAATCTCCCTGAAGTCCGCTGGTCTCCGCCTTCAGGCCCCAGAAGGTTCGATGACATTCTTGAGGATGTGGATGTTGGGGTGTAGATGCAGGTTGTCGATTTTCCCATCCGAGGATCCAGCATGTTTGACCTTTTTTCTGTAGAGGCTGCATACCTTCGTCTGTGTCATCCCTAGACCCACTTGGAAATTCAGACCATGACATAGTTGCTTCAATGTTGGAACTCGAGGCTGACGAAAAGTTGTTCCCAAGGTATAGCCTTTTTGCGATTTCCGATCAAATCGCTCGACCGGAACATAGGACTAAAAATAATCAAATTTATGGAAGACAGCATCATTGATAAACATAAAACAGATAGCGATATTGAATCTTTCCTCCCTTTCTCATTTCTATCAGCTTTGTCACCTGACATTAAATAACCCTTAAGCAGTTAGTGATTACATCCCTTTCGATAAAACCACACCATATTAGTCGTACTTAAGTGTTCATTAAGGTCATATTAAGCATATGTACAAGTAAGTTCGGAATTCGCGTTTCCCACAAGCCTGCATCCTCGCTGCGCACAGTCTTAACTCGAATAAAGGAGTCTGTCCCCAAAGAGAAACAGAACAACGTCATCTATCGCATCTCGTGTGCCCACTGTCCCTGCGTATATGTTGGTCATACAGGACGACGCCTGGAAACTCGTATTAATGAACACAAACTAGCTGTCCGTCGCCATGATCCACTGTCCCTCGTCTTTGCACACGCACTCCAGTGCGACCACCGTTTTAATTGGGATAACACTGAGGTCATCGCCACGGCCAACACAAAACGGGCGAGAGAATTCCTAGAGGCATGGCACTCTAACGCGGACAGCATTAGCCACCACGTCGACCTAGACGCCCTTTATGAGGGCCTAAGATCACGCCTCACTAAGCCGAGCCCCACGTCGCATCGGCAGCCGCTAATCCAGGCGCCCGCAGTTCTGCCAACCTACCATTCTCCCTCCCCTCCAACATGGGGAGCCGTAACGGTTCCCTTCCCCTTCCTAACCTCCCGGCTCAGAACCCAGCATCAACGCGCGCAGCACGATTTTGAAAAGATAAGTGAAAGTTACATTTTTGGATTTGATTTCTTAATCCCTTGCACAGTTTTCCAGTGTAGACCTGACAAAATTTTCTATTTTTTGTCATAAGTCATCTTCGCTTCATATCGTGTTTCTGCGATTTGTCATAAAGCAGAAATCTATTGTCGCAGTCTTTCACCCAACATAGCCTCAATCCTATCAAGTCTCACTTGCATATACAGAAAGTTTATCTCGTAAAAATATAGATTAACATTATATTTTAAACGATAAGCCGTCTCCACTGACGGCTTTCATCGTCAGTTTATTGAGAATTATACTGTTATCTATTTTATCCTACATAGCCTTATTTTCCAATTCAGATTTATTCATAGTTCTGTTTTGCCACATACGAAACTTTCATTTGCCCGTCTTTTTCAAGTTTGCATTCTGGTATTGAGTAAAACTTGCTTAGTATAAATTGTGCTGTCTGGTCCACCAATATTGGCAGCTTACAGAAATCGCTTCATCATACATAGCCTCATCCATATATCCTCGAAGTTTCGGCAGTTATCATCCATATAAATATTTGGACTTAAGTCTTGTATTGCGTTTTCTGCATGAAACCTCAAGCAAACCTTCGTCGAAATATGAAGGAAACTAAACTTCATCTGAAACCCATTGTTCATATGAAAAAAATGATCTAGGGGCGCTTGATGATTTTAACAACTTTATGTCTCGTTGCGGATCATTTTTTTCTGTTCTTGGTGCCCTTCTTGACGGAAAGTTGCCAACGCTTACGTCTCAGCAGTGTGAGAAGCTCATGCCTCTCATTAACCTGGTTGCTACTGAGACTGAAGACAGGCACAAACGAAGTTTCAACATTATATTAAAAGACGTTCCTAAGAGTAGACAGCCAATAGATGTCGCCTTTCATTTCCTTTATTCATGCGGCTTTAACTTTAGGGTCGCGGAAGATAAAGGGCTTTCACCTAGGAGCAAGAATCCACCAATTCTTGTTAAACTCTTTTCATCGATAGGATTGAATTTTATTTTCTCCCATTTGGAGCGCTCGACTCAATATCTCGGGGCAAATAAACTTTTTATAAGTCGAGACCAAACTCCACTACAACGAAAAGTTTCTCCCCCATTACCAAACGTAAAGCCACCCCCGAATTCTACTCAAATGCCTTTTACCTCTAAAGCAGTTTCTCCATCTGGTGTCGACCAAATCCCCCCACTATTTACAGCGGCCCCAGTTCCATCTAGCTCTTCGACTGATCACATTATCACAGAGACGGTTAAAACTAGCCTCTTTTAAACTCCCCCACGGAGCAAGGATTGTTCAAATGCGGCTCCCAAATTTATAAGGGAGCTCGATCTTAGCAGTAAAGATGAGCTAGTCCTTGAAGCACAACCGGCTCCCAGCACTCAGAATAGTGATTTGGTTAATAAACTTACATCGAATCCACCCCGTTCCCACGCCTGGCCACTCAGGTCTGACCTTGCAGTTAGGTCCAATAAGCTAGATGAGAGTTCAGGGAGGTCTTTACCTGTTCCTATCCTGAATTCTCAACTTACAGCCACAGTTGTGAAGCCCTCTTACACATCAGACTGCAAAATGCAAGTATATTGCATTGCTGATAAATTTTCCAATCCCATTGCTAGTCTCACACCCCAAATAATAAAGCCCTTTCCTGATGGTAACTGTTTCCCGAAACCATTACGTCCGCCACCTAACATAAACTACCCCTCGTATTATGCTAACAATTCCCAAAATCCTATTTTCTTGTCTCCTATTTTTCCAACCCAACAAAAGAGTTTTCCTCTTCCTGGGTCCTCCTCAAATGTTTTTCCACCTAATGCTGCATCTCTAGCTAGTAATTACCCCATAAATTTTAGATCGCAGCAACTTTGTCCTCCACCAATTGCTTCGTTCCAACAGCTTAATTTTCCAACTCCGGCTCTTCCTTTTTTATCAGTAGCAATGAGCGGAACCTCCATATTAGGAATACGCTCAGTATTGTCTCTCTCAACGCAAGATCTGTCGTGCAAAAGATGGCACACCTAAGGAGTGTAGCTGTTGAGTTTGACACAGACGTATTGTGCATTACTGAATCTTGGGCCCACTCTCTAATTTCAGACTCGGCACTTAATATAGATAGCCTCAGTTTATACCGCCAGGACCGTGCCGACAGACGCGGCGGTAGATGTCTTCTTTACATAAGAGCATCACTTGAACAATCGCCTTATAACTTGAACATTTCCTCCTTCTCTGGAAATTTATGTTTGGCTTCGGTAATCCTTCCGCAAAATAGGAAAGCCTTAGTCGGATGTGTATATAATCCTCCTTGTTCCTCCGGAAGTGAAAGCCAACTTTGTGAACTCTTTAAAAAATTTGCAGAAACTTCTTCCGATGTCAAGATAATCGTAGGCGATTTTAATTTGCCCGAATTTGACTGGCACACACATGCTTCTCCTCCTAAATTCCAGAAGCTGCTTGACACAAGTTACTTTTCAAACCTGACTCAATTAGTTCACCCTTCGATCAGAAACGATAGTGTTTTAGACGTAATTTTTACTAATGGCACCTTTCCTTTATCTATGGATTTTTATCATGACCTCTTTGCAAGTGATCATGCATTAATCCATTTTCGCCTTCCAGTTGCCATTTCCGCAAAGCCAACAGTTCAACGTAGTATTTTTGACTTTGCTAATGTTAATAAGGAATTAGTAAATAACTTTACATGCACTCTTGATTGGCACAATAATTTTTCAAATAATGATCCAAATTTTTTCAACAATTGATTACAATGCGTAACAGAAGGTCTTCTTGACCTTATTCCTCGGAAGATGTTCAAATCGAGTGCTAATTATACCGCTATCCCACACTTTCTTAAAAACAGACTTAAAAAGTTACGGAAGCAATTTAAAGATCCTTCTGTGAGCTCATTATCAATTCATCTAAGAATCGTTGAAATATTTGAACTAGCTTCGAAAATGAGGCTCGAGCGAGATGGGCGTAGAGAGTCTTTAGCTATTAATGACGTGAATGCTTCTAAATCAGTTGCTCAGATCTCCCGTCAGAGATCATCTGCTAAGTCCCACCAAGTCGTTCCGCCCTTGCTTAGTGCTACCGATGCCTTCATTACAGAGGAGTCAGGCAAAGCAGAAATTTTAAATTCGTTCTTTGCCAAACATTTCACCATTGAAACTGATCCGATCCCTTTAATTCCTTCGTTGTCTGATGCTTCTCTTAGCTTCATTAATTTTTCTCCTGAATGTATTCAAAAACTGATAAGTCATCTTCCTAACTCTCACTCAGTAGGTACGGACAATATCCCAAACTCTTTGATAAAACAGCTAAGAGATTTTGCTCCTCTGCTTAGCACAATCTTTTCAGTATTTCTCGTAAATGGCTTCTTCACTGACTATTGGAAAACTCCTATTATTATTCCAGTATTTAAGTCTGGCTGTCGTTCTTACGTACAGAACTATCGAGGTGTCCATAAAACACCCTCTCTCGCCAAAATCTTCGAAAAAATTATTGCCGTAAAAATTAACGAATTTTGCATAGCCAATCAAATTATTAGCCCTTCCCAGCATGGTTTTTTACCAGATCGCTCTTGTGAAACATGTCATCTGTCGTTTCTCGATCTACTTACCTCTCTTCGTAGTGATCACCAATCTGTTGTCGTTATTTATTTTAATCTTAGTAAAGCCTTTGATAAAGATCCACATAAAAGACTCTTGATTAAATTGGAAGCTATGGGAATTCGCAGTCCACTAATAGACTTTCTCAGGTCATACCTGTCTAATCGTAAACAAAAGGTTTTGGTGGGATCTTCACTTTCCAGTGAAAGTCCTACTGTAAGCGGTGTCGTACAAGGTACCGTTTTAGGTCCTCTTTTGTTCTTGCTTTACATGAATGATATTTCAGCAGCAGGTAAACATTCTCAATCATTTATTTATGCCGATGATCTCAAATGTGTATATTCTTTCAAAAACTCTACGAGCCTTCATTGCCTTGAGCAAATCCATGCTGACTTGCTTACTCTCTCAGCTTGGAGCTCAAAATGGCTAATGGAATTCTCTCCGTCTAAATGTCGTTATATGTGTTTTGGACCTGATAGGCTATCCCAACCAGTGGTCTTTCAAGGCACACCTATGACTGAATGTACCACCATCAAGGATTTAGGTTTAAGCTACACTAGTAATTTTGATCTCTCGCCGCACGCTGTCAGAATTACAGCCAAAGCTGCCCAGATTTGTGGCTTTATTTCTTACAATTTCTATCTTCCTGTAATTAAATTAAAGCTCTATCGTATGTTTGTACTTCCCATTCTCGAGTTTTTTTGCCCATTCTTTGGTTTGATGAATGAAGCCAGTAGTTTAAAAATTGAAAATGTCCAAAGACGTTTTTCTAAAAAACTTTTAGATAGGGAACATCCCAATATCTCCTACTCCGATAGATGCCAGCTAATTGACCTAAAATTTTTATGGGTTCGAAGACTAGAAGCGGGCTTCTGTCTCCTCTTTCGCATTAATCATAGTTCAAATTTTCCTCGGATTTCAACACTTACCCCTAGTAGTCGTCCATACAATCTTCGCGACTCGTCTCTAATTATACCTCCTCCAGCGTCCTCCACCTCTAAGCGCTCCCTTTTTTTCGCTTCCAGGTATACTTTCCTCTGGAATAACCTTCCAATAAATATAAGATCTTCAGAAAATCTACACACCTTTAAGAGAAGGCTACGCCTTTATCTGAATACTGACACGATTAAACTTTTATTTTCCTCATCCTTCCCAGACAACTTTTTCTATGACACTGAGAAAGGGCCACCGGGAATTTAGCATGCCGCTATTAAATTTCCGTATCTGTTCACATTTTCTTCCTTTATGAGTAGTCTCGCTACCTAAGATCCCTCACTAGAAATGTTAATTATTCCAATTTTTCAGTTCATGCATCGTGCCCTCACAGAATGCGCACCATCGATGCTCTTGGTGAAACCTTCTGTATTCGCCATATACTAATAGTCTAGTCGCATCTCCCTTACCCCATCCTCGGTTGGACTCTGATGAACGTAACCGACCGCATCTGGGTTACTATCGCCTCGGGACTGATCTTCATGATGCCCTCACTGAATGCGCTCCATTGACGCTCTTGGCGAAGCCTTCTATTTTCGCCATATACTAGTAATCTGGTCGCATCTCATTTGCCCTATCCTCGGATGGACTCTGGTGAATGTAACAGACCGCATCTGGGTTCTTGTCGCCTCGAGACTGGTTGTCATCGTGCCCTTACAGAATGCGCTCTATCGGCGGTCTTGACAAAGCCTTCTTTATTCGCCATATACTAGTAGTCTGGTCGCATCTCCCCCCATGCTCGGATGGACTCGGTTGAATGAAACCGACCGCATCTGGGTTCCTATCAGCTCAAGACTGGTTTTCAATTCGGCCACTTATTTTTCTTACTCAAGGCGATACAGGCCAGTCCTGACCGACCCGCCTACGTACCATTTTATGAAATCCGTTACACAATGCCATATACAGCTGACATTTATTTCGCCCATGTTGATGTCGGACTATATTCCATTCTGTTCCGCCACATGCAGGCCAGTCCTCCCTGTATTTTTCTGATGCTATTTTTCTGAGGGTTTTTTTTTCTCCTGTCAAATTACTACAATCACTTTTAAATTTTGCTTTGGAGTTTTTTTTCACCCCTCGTTTTTTTCATTTTCATTTTGCTTAACGGACTTCTAATCTCAAAAACTATGTATTGCACTTTGTACAGATTTTGCCTACCTCGTCTAAAATTCGCATGTAAATTTATTTTTACTTGCTTTGATGGGACCCTGACGGGTCTTTTATAAAAATAATTGAATTGAATTGAACTGACTCACTAACCGCATCCCTCCTCACACGCTAATGGTTCGTCCGTCAATGTTTGTCCTGTCTCATCTATTAGTCTAGTGTGACTGTCTCACTCTCTCTTCTCTCTTCATTTTGTCTGACAACGGGTTGGTGTTACCAATTCGAAAATTCACAAATACAACTCGATTTTTTCCGAAGAACCTCTTCCTTTTTCATTTTATCGTCTCGGAATGCCTACCACTTCTACTCTACATATATACAACTGTCTATGTAAGTATGTACATATTTGGAGGGTTCGAGGCAGAGCCCTTGATGACCCTATTTATGTACAGTGCTTTTGCAGATTCGTGCTCAAAAATAAAATTGCCGGCATTTACAATGGGATCTAGTCACAGTTCAATCGTAATCATAAGGTAGTGCATAAGGTCACTGTTAATAATTGCGGAGAATTTTTTTACAAAAATGTCTGTGCATAGTCGTGCTGTAAAAGCCGACTTCTGTCGAAAACTAGACGAGCAAGTTTTCTTTTGAACACACAAACTTTGTCAGCCGTCACCATCTCGCTTGGAAGCGAGTTCCACGGTCGGACAACCCACTGGCTGATTGAAAATTTTAGACGATCTAAGCGCATGCGCTCATTCACGACTTTGTAGGTATGGCCGCGTCGTTAGCTTGTACGGGCAAACTCAAAGAAGTCCTTTGCTCTTAATGAGTAACCCTGGCCTCGGACAATCCGGAACGTCCAAATAAGACTGAAGTTTATTTGTCTATAAGAGAGGGGGAATAAGCAAGCAAATTCAGCCTCTCCTGTTAAGACAAATGCTTTAGACCGTCGACCATCTTTGCGCTCTGCGTTGCACTTGTTCGAGTAAGTCGATATCCTTCCTCATCCATGGTGAAGCTGCTGGCATTCCATACACCAGATGAGGTCTTACATAGATACCAAAGAGTCTTTCGAAGAGTTCCGGAGGAAATATTTTAAATGCACGTCTGATCTAGTGTAGAGTACAAGTTGCCTTCTGGACCACCTTTCTACAGTGTTCTGGTGGCGATATATTTGTGGTCGTCCATACACCCAGATCTCTGTGTCTTTCCACAGTTTCTAACCTCGTCCCGTCAATATAGTACTGGTGTTTGGGAGAGGCATTGCGGCCGGTGTTCAGGTGCAAGACTACGCATTTGGACACGTTAAACTCCACAAGCCATCTGTTCGACCAAGCACAGAGTTTGTCGATGTTTGACTGCAACTTCTCTGCGTCATCATCACACTTGACTTCACTGAATATTTTTATGTTATCCGCGAACATGAGGGCCTCGCAATTCACTCCACTGATGCAGTCATTAACATAAATCAGGAAGAGTACTGGGCCGCAGACAGAACCCTGTGGGACACCACTTTCAACCTTTGCGCATCCCGACGTAGTGTTACCAACGACGACTCTTTGTACACTGGAGGAGAGAAAGCTCTTAATCCATTTGAACATTCTTCCTTGAATTCCTATATCCCAGATCTTTTGTAAAAGAAGCCTGTGTGGGACATTGTCAAAGGTCTTCTTGAAGTCAGAAAATATGACATCCACTGGAACACCATTATCCGTAGCTCGTATCCATTTCTCGTGTGAGTAAAGAACACTTGTTACGCAGGAGCGCCCTGGACGAAAGCCGTGTTGGGCATCATACAATATTTTGTTCTGTTCCAGGTACTTCTGTTCTGTTCTGTCTTTTGATAATGTATCCCATTATTTTACAGGCGATGCAAGTAGGACTGACGGAACGATCATTTTACCAGTTTATATTAGATCATAGTCACGAGTCACAGTCATGAGTGGCGTACTTCAAGGCACGGTCCTGGGTCCGATACTCTTCCTTCTGTACATCAATGATATTTCGACTGAACTCGGCAATTCTCAAACTTCTACCTATACCGATGACCTCAAGTGTGTTTACTCATATTCCAAGGACACCGAACACGTTTGTTTTAAAAAAAATTAATGCGGATTTACTACGCCTAAGCAGATGGGGTTCAACATGACAGATAAAGTTTTCATCATCCAAGTGTAGTTTCATGTCTTTTGGTCCTACCAAACTTCCTGGTCCCATAATTCTTCAGAATAACCCACTCTCAAAATGCCTTATCATAAAGGACCTAGGTCTAAGTTATACAAATAAGCTTGCTTTATCACCTCATGCAGATAGAATCTCTGCCAAAGCCGCGCAGATATGTGTATTCATATCGCATAATTTTTTCCTTCCGGAAATGAAGCTAAGAGTTTATCGAATTTTTGTTCTTCCAGTACTCGAATACTGCTGTCCTTTCTTCGGTTTAATGAACGCCTGCGACCGTAATAAAATCGAAAATGTTCAGAGGGTTTTCACCCGGAAACTGTTCTCTCAAGTCGCACCCGGTGCTTCTTATACACAGAGATGTTAGCTGGCGAACATGAAGTTTTTGTGGGTTAGAAGACTCGAAGCTGGCCTTTGTTTCCTGTTTCGCATCAACTTTAGCTCCAGTCTTCCGCTCATTCACATTCTCACTCCGAGAGATCTGTCTTATGCCACACGCAACTCCTTCATGGTTATTCCACTGCCTCTTTGCACTACATATAAGCGCTTCCTCTTCTTTGCTTCCAAATATGGTCTCCTTTGGAATAATCTTCCGCCAGAAATTAGGTTATCGCCTAAGTTACTGGTATTGGAATCGAAATTACACAAACACCTTACACCGGAAAGCATAAAGGCACTGTTAACGGTCCCATTTCCGAACACTCAGCTTCATGACTTCGAGAAGGGTCCTCCTGGGATTTGGTGGTAGATCATTTGGTAATTCTCAATTATATCATTAGAAACCCCTGTTTTAATTTGGTTTCTGAATCTACTGCTATCATTCCTCCCCCATAGGGACGATTTTCGCGGTTCTTGATGTCATCTCCCGCATTCCGACCTCAAGCGGTCTGTCGACACTCACGGCGAAATCCTCAGTTTTCGCCGTCTACCATTAGCTTGGTCGCACCTCTCTTCCCCACTCCTCGGCTGGGCTCGAAGCGCACTGTGGCCGATAGCGTCTGGATTCCTCTCGTCTGGCCTCTTGGACGCCAATTGTCTCATGCAGCTATCAATCTGGCCAAGACGATGTCAGCTCTGAATCCCGTAAACAATACAACATATAGGCCAGTCCTGTCTGACCCTCAAGTCTTCCATTTATTTCTGCCTGACAATGTCCGATTATAATCAAGGCTGACATTTAGTTCTGCCCTGACGATGTCCGATTATAATCCGATATATACCGCCACATACAAGCCAGTCCTGCCCGCATTTTTTGTCATTATTTTTTATTGAGGGTTTTCTTTCCTGTAAAATTAATCCAATCATTTTTAAATTTTTGTATGGAGTTTTTTTTCGCACCTCACTAGTCACTTTTCTCAAAGGACTACTAATTCAGAAACTATGAATTGCATTTTGTAAAGATTCTTCCTACCTCCTCTAAAATTCGCATGTTGGTTTATTTTTACTTGCTCTGCTGGGACTCCGACGGGTCTTTTAAGAAAAATTATCATCATTATCACTACTCATATAATGTCACATTCACAAGAACGATATGATACATGACTCAGTATTATTTTGACAGCTTTGATTGTGACTTAACATTGAATGTTTCTCATTCCTGATATATATATATATATATATGTATTGAAACGTAGACATCCCAAGAAATATAAGTTGAAGTTAAGGGCGTTCTTTGGGAAAATGAACTTTATTGCGTAAATTTTCGACGCCGGTTCCCCAGGTCGTCGTCAGACGCAGACTGAGAGTAAATGTGCCGACAACAGTTAACATTTGGTAGCGCACGTGGAAAAAATCGATAATCGTTCGCGTTTGTGCACGTGAGCGGCCGCTATTTGCGTCATTCTGTGCCGATTGGCTCTCGTCTCTTCCATTTCTCCTTGAGACTTTTGTACGCGGCGTCCAACTCAATGTGACGGTTGATGCACGATTCATCCGAGTGCATGGCCTCAAGGAACTCTCGGCCTTTCTTGAAGGGGCAGGCGCCGACAATCCGTGTTCTGTCCCAAGCAAACGTATGCCCCGTGTCCAGGGTATGCATGGCTACTTGAGACAGGTGGTCTCGCCTCTTTACTGCAAGTTGGTGTTCGTGAATGCGTGTAGAGGCGGATTTTCCTGTTTGACCACAAAAAACTGCATCGCAGGCCCCACACGGGATCTTGTAGACTACTTCCTTTCTATCCAAATAGCCTACCCTATCCTTAGGGTGTACTATCTGAGTACGTAATGTGGTCGTTGGTTTGTGTGCCACCAGAATTTGGTGCTTCTTTAGGCGCCTTTCCACGAGTTCAGACACGTTTTTGATATAAGGGAGAGTTCGCCATGTATTTGACTTGGGTGCCTGGCTGGAAGTTCTTTGTTCCGTTTCTCAAAATAAATACCAGATCTGCAGCGACAGAGAATGACAGGTGGCGAGGCACTGATGAACTTCGGTTCGATGAAGTGCTTATGACCCATCTGGTAGGCCTCAGTGGTGGACCGACTGCGCCAGGTACGTCTGTGCGCATGTTTGTGTTTCTGGTCCCAGCTGCTGGTGGTCAGGGTTATGATTGGCTGAATGAAGGCAGAATAAGCCCGGAACAGTGCTGTATCAATCTACCCGCATTCTCTGTCGTCCCTCCTCGCTGCTATTATGACTTGGCCGACTTCGGCTTGGTAATTGGTTGCCTGTTCGTGACCTTTGCCACACATACGGAGCTTGTTTGCTTTGTGAAGCCAATAGATCGGTGTGCGCCCAATCCTGATTGATATATATATATATATATATTGAAAAACAGGCATCTCAAGAAGTATAATTAGAAAGGTGAAGTTCTTTGGGAAACAGCAAAATTTTATTGTGAATTTTCGAGACTGGTTCCCCAGTCCCGGTAAATTGTTGTTTTAGTCTACCTTCAAACTAAGCTCTTTAAGTTTTGGCTATTTTCTGTGTATTCGGTGTATTTGAGAGAAAAAGGCTTCGCCTCTGAACTCCCTATTTGTGCATAAAATTTAAAAAAACTAGCAACACCTTAAAGAAATTACAGCAACAAGTAAATGCAGATATCGATTCCCATAGGCCACTGGTATTTAAATGGATAAAAAGTCACCTAGTCCGCATGTTGGTGTAACATATGTCTGTCAAGCCGATATTAAAATGCCTCAAAAGGCTGAGACATTACAATTGCCTCGGGCAGGTTGTTCCACGGTTCCACAACACGGTTGGAGAACAAATACTTTCTCACATCCAATCTTCCTTTGAGAACTCGTATTTTGAAGGTATTCCCCGGTGGTCATTTTAAGTGTGGAGTTGGAAGTGTTGTCACACCGGGGCACAGTCCAAGCCACGCACGATCCAGAAATTTTACATCAAGTCTCCACGCAACTGCCTATAACTCAGGGTGTAGACATTAAGATTATTCAGGCGGGTCTCGTAAGAAAGTGTTCTTTGATCTCTTGCTCATTGTACGGCCTTCCTCCGCACCAGTTTGAGTAAATTGTAATCCTTCCGTGTCCATGGTCCCCAAGCCTGGATTCTATATTCAAGCTGTGGCCTTACAAAAGTGCCAAGGACTGTGGAGAGGCATTCTTCATCGAAGACTGTGAATGCTCGTCTGGTGGCGTACAGCATTAAATTTGCAGCTTTCGCTGCCTTACGACATTGTGTAGAAGGCTTTACAACGTTTGCAATCCAGATTCCGAGACCTTTCTGAGTTTCTGTTTCTCGAAGCGACATCTCGTCTAGATAATATTGCCGCGCATCGTGGATCGGATGTCGATTCTCGAGACACAGTCTTGTACATTTGTTCAAATTGAAGGATGGGAGCCGTCTGCGGAACCACTCGTCCAATCAACAAAGAATTTCTCGAAAGTTGGTCTCGTTGGCAGCATCGTGGATGACTTTCCAGTATTTTACACTCCCTGCAAACGTGGCACAAGCACGGTCCAACTCCTCTACACAATCACTAGAAAGAGTATCTGTCCAAGCACTGAGCCTTGTTGGACTCCACTCTCAATGACTGTGCGCCCTGATTGCTAATGCTCCAAGAAGAAAATTTGGGAACTGCCGACGAGAAAATTATCGATCCGTTTAAGATGTTTGCCGCCGATGCCCATCACTCTCAACTTGTAAAGGAGACGCTGGTGCGGAACACTATCAAACGCCTTCTACCAAAAAATATCATTGGATTACATCTAACGTTCCCGTATTACACGTATTGACTCTTCAGTTTTTGAAAACCTGACAGCGTAACCGAGGCTTGCCACTTTACAGTGCGTGACCTATCTCATGAAATATTGGCTGAAATTCTGAAATGCGTTTTCGATTAGGAAGGATTACTTGGTCGCGGTTGTGATACTGATTATCTTAAGGCATACTCTTAAAACATTTTGGACTCGGCAGGATGTGGGCTTTTAAAAGCACTTCTTTTCAATCTCCTGTACAAAGCGTGCTCGGTAAAAAATGACTACATATGTAGAATGCATTTTTTCCTTTGATTTTCGATGGTCTTGGAAAGTCAAATATATTTTATAGGAACCACAAACAAAAATATGCTTTCTTTTAGTCAATCAATAGAGAATCACGTCTACTTTATATTTTATACTTAAGGAAGATGTGTAATTAGGTTATCAAAAAAGTTTTTTAAATGCCGAAAAAATTGGAGCCTGATCTTTCGTTGCATTAGCGCTTAGTGATTACACTCTACACGGTGCATGCGTTCCGCGTAAAGAAAATCCCATATTTTTCCATGCCATTAAAGAGATATCATACAGAGTCCATAAAATTTTGCAATGGATACGGACCATGTTGTATATGTCATGAACAGCAGTGGTAAACGGCCAGGTACGATGCTATGTGAATGGACATATCGCGGTCTTAAAAAGTCTCATAATTAGAAACTTTTTTTAAAACCTAATTATACTCCCTTCTTATGTATCAAATATAAAGAGAATGTGATTCTCTATCGGTTGACTAAAAGAAAGCATATTTTTGTTCGTGGTTTCTATAAAATATATTTGAATTTGTAAGACCATCGAAAATCAAAGGAAAAAAGGCATTCTACATATGTAGTCATTTTTTACCGAGCACGCTTTCTACAGGAGATTAAAAAGAAGTGCATTTAAAAGCTGACATCCTGCCGAGTCCAAAATGTTTTAAGAGTATGCCTTAAGATAATCAGTGCCACAACTGCGACCAAGTAATCCTTCCTAATC
>CACRXP010000322.1:512213-534919 GCA_902702965.1 Spirometra erinaceieuropaei | reverse complement strand
TGCTTTCTTTTAGTCAATCAATAGAGAATCACGTCTTCTTTATATTTTATACTTAAGGAAGAAGTGTAATTAGGTTATTAAAAAAGTTTTTTAATTGCCGAAAAAATTGGAGCCTGATCTTTCGTTGCAGTAGCGCCTAGTGATTACACTCTACAAGGTGCATGCATTCCGCGTAAAGAAAATCCCATATTTTTCTATGCCATTAAAGAGATATCATACAGAGTCCATAAAATTTTGCAATGGATAAGGACCATGTTGTACATTTCATGAGGAGCAGTGGTAAACGGCCAGTTTCGATGCTATGTGAATGGACATATCGCGGTATTAAAAAGTCTCATAATTAGAAACTTTTTAAAAACCTAATTATCCTTCTTCCTTAAGTATAAAATATAAAGAAGACGTGATTCTCTATTGATTGACTAAAAGAAAGCAGATTTTTGATCGTGCTTTCTATAAAATATATTCGACTTTCCAAGACCATCGAAAATCAAAGGGAAAAATGCATTCTACTTAAGTAGTCACTTTTTTCCGAGCACGCTTTCTACAGGAGAGTGAATAGAAGTGCTTTTAAAAGCCCACATCCTGCCGAGTCCAAAATGTTATAAGAGTATGCCTTAAGATAATCAGTTACACAACCGCGACCAAGTAATCCTTCCTAATCGAAAACGCATGTCAGAATTTCAGCCAACATTTCATGAGATAGGTCACTCACTGTATATACCGGGGAGATTATTGAACTCCCACACTCCTGTCCTCCTGAACACCTTACGTGAGTCCCTCTTCATCATGACACTTCTAGAATATAATGGATAAGGGAGCGCAAACGCATCTGCCGGCAGCGAACCAGGTGTCGGATAACTGTCAGCACATAACAGGCTACAGTGGCCACATAGTTTGCTGACCCTTGGTTAACAGACACTCACTGACCTTTACGGATGCAAGATACCAACAGCTTCTGAAGCATACAATCCTGTAAGCGAGGCGAAAGTGTTATATATCGATGTTTATACCAATCCTTTTGGAATATCGTTTGTTAAATTAACCTTCTGTCTTCTCCTGGCCGAATTACAGACAACTAGCGAGAAGAGAGTTAATCGTATTTTCAGCACTGTCTGTCAACCGTGGATGCTACAGGGTCTACTAAACAAATCCTTTCGTATATCACTACAATGAGTAGCGAGAAGCCTGTTATTCAAAGCGTTGCCTTCGGGGTAAAGTCCGAAATACGGGGCAAATAGCAGTTATAAAAATAAATAACAGTTATAAATAACGGTGATGCCGTTGGTGTCTGAACGGTGTGATGGATTAAATGACTAATTTAGATCGTCTGTTTGGCTACTGAAAAGGACCGCGAGTATTCACCGCCATCTCACAGGTAAACTTACCACCGTTCCCAAATGAATGGACGCAAAATTGCCAGCCCTTTCCACAAAAGGCCCTCGCTGGCCGTGACAAAATAAACTAATTAGAAGTCAACACCACTTATTTGAATGCAAGCCTTGACGGAACCACAGTGAAAATAGGGTTAGTAAGTGCTGATAGAAGTGATCAGGCGACTTAAGGGTAGCATTTCAGATACGATCACTGGAACAAGAAATGCATTGGCGTCACGTTTCGGATTCTCACTCGAACCCATCATCAGCGACAATCGCAGACAAGGGTAATGGTAGCGCAAGGCATCTTCCAAACCATGCATGAACACTTGTTTTGTAGTAAAACGCTTTAAATTATTCGTTTGCCATTTTTTGATGGAGAGATTAAACGCTGTTGATCTGGTCACCCCCTTGTTAAAGTGACTACGCTAGCAGCAGACCCACCCTTTTGTCGATCAACTGCTCGAGGTTGGGTGTTCTGTGTTCACCAAGGTGTGAAAAACACCTACGAAGCTTTAGGCTGAAGATGGCACCTTATTTGCGCGGTTCGGCATTCGAACACTGTGAGGACACTTGGGGCATTCATCTGCCGCATTGCATTAACGGTCCATGTTCAATCTTTGAGCTGAGGACTGCTTGTAAGATATGCTCCGTGATAAATAAATATGTCAAGGAAATGCATCAGAGGGTATTTCGAATGAATAGGAAGGAGAGCTGCTTCCCAACGTCGTGAAGAGTTTAACAGTTTGCGCCGGAGGGCAGTGTCTGTAGAACCAAATATGTATGACGACGAAAATCCATGACCAGAAGGAACATTTGGCCTCAGGTACGTAGGCAAGGCCCTATGGATCCAGCACACTATGGCACGGCGTCCACAGTCTTTTTTACAGACTAGTATGACAAAATTCCTCGGAAAGAAATAGAGCTAACAGAAGTGGTTGTTTCGGACGTACCTGCCATCAGCGGCCGGTCATGCATCATCAACGGATAGGACAGCCTAAGGGCCAAGTCGCAATCATTTGGTCATCGAAACAGGGACTGTAAAAGACATTTCTTTCTCAGATATTACGACATTTTCAACATTACTTAAGCATGTCTTCAGTTACACCTCTGGGCTACTCTCTTTGTGCATAACCTGAACTTACCCGAAATAACCATAGCAAACAAGAGCGAAAAATCCCTTTTCATCACTTTCATCGTAGCATCTTTTTGAGCAGAGTACACCAGGCACGTACTACATAAATATTGAGCAGGAATACAGAACGCTCCTGATCTCAAGAAATTCATATTACTAGTTCAAGAAATTTAAACAGAAGGCATACGAGGAGGCTGATTTGTGGGAAGGCTATCAACTAGACGACGGGTAAGTTCCCGTCAAAAGTTATCGAAAGACAGTTTGAGAAATTTGCTCTCAGCCATAGGAGTCTGTTTCCTTTTTCTTCAGAGTTCTCCTTTCAGAATAACACCTACCCTACTTTCTGAGATTACAGGAAGAAAAGGAGAAACAGACGGATAAACATTGCTCAGACATCCGGTTATTGCAGAAAACTGTTTTACGGAAAACCACATTTCAATAATTACCTGAAAATGCTCCCTGTGTGGATTAATCTGAAGCGCATAAGTATCTTTATTCAAGCCTCTGTAAAACACTATTTTACTTTGAAATAACAGGACGTTCCCCTTACATGTCAATATTATCTTTTGTCAATTTTGTTTCTCACCAATTGTCATTCATTCTTTTTCTGCATATTGCAAGTGTTACACCAGCGGTGAGTGTTTGAGGTTTAAGGGTGGCACGTTGATTACATAAGTTATCGGGCGGAGCAAATATGAGAACATTTTAACCATGATTTGTGGCTTTTACATTAAAAGCATAACTGGGTCACAAACGGCATTATGCAAGAAGGGTTACATTGAAATATTGTAGTAGCTTGAATGGGATGTGCAAAAGTTCTCTAACAGTCGTTATAGACCGAAATGTTTACTAACTAATAAGAAGTAATAATATTATCATGAAAAAAGAGAGGGCGCCATTCCTATGGTTCCACAACCATCTTTCTACTTTTTTGCCAATCAAACAGAGAGGCATTTGAGTAGATCAGGTGTTTTTAATGTTTTGTTTATCTTTCTCTTACCCAAAATGAAGAAGATGCTTGCTAAACACATTTGAATTAGCAGTTATGGGACTTTCTTTAGCTCTTCCGTCCCCAAATGCCTTCGAATGAGTAGGGCTTTTCCCACACACTAAAGAAAAATACTGATGGCTAGGCATTAAAGTTAACGCAGTAAGATGGTCAATTTTATATTTTTTGATAAGAAACAAAGTCGTAGGCGCACTACTTATGCGTGTACTTCGGCAAACAGCAATAGAAATGGAACAACTGAAACATGTGATCGTCTCCTGGTGTATTTTTGAGTGTGCGTTGTGTAGAGACATGATCTACACAGGCACCCATGAGCGGCGGGTCTGTCAGTATAAATCTGATGCGAAAAATGGAACAGTTGTGTTTAATCTATTTATCCTAAATTATGCAAAATTTCGAAACATCTTTTACTAGGTCTGCATTCTCTAAAGCACCTACTACCGAAGAGCGATTGTCAAAGGAATTATGTGCAAATTTGTCGAGATATCCCGTTCCCAAATGCTGCTAGTAACCTGTATTCTCGAAAATTCTCAGGAAAATATATTGCAGATTGGACAGTAAGGCCGATATTCTGAGTCACTCCCAACACTTTAAAACACGCCTGAATAGGTGATCTAATTGGAAGCAATGTCCTTAGCATATATGCTGCAAGCGGAAACACTATGTGAATAAATGAATCACAGGGTCATTTCTGAACTAATTAAGTGTAATTTCGATTTCCGTGTGAGCAGACAGACCAGTAAAATGCAAGCTGTTAGGCAAAACTGAAGAGACCTTTTGCTTTGATGCTATTCGACTGGCAGCTTTGTCTCAGATGATGGCTTGCAACAATAAAATTTCATCTGTCCTCTACAGTCTTAGATATTTTCGGTTCCGTTTTTTCAGTCTTTTTTTAGATAAAAGTTATTCTGTAGGCATATTCTGTTTCTAAAAATGTGCAAACCGTAGGTTTTGTTTTTTTGGAAACACTAATAAGGATATACTTGAGTGAATGTTATTCTAATGCACCCATGAACGCCGATATCGTTGTTTGTGGAAGGCCGGTCTTTAAAATTTTACAGGTATTAGGTAAAAATCTGTCCTTAAAAAAGTAAAAAGTCCAACAAGAAACATGCTGTGCTAGAAAAGAGCAATTAAAAAATCTGGTGATTTTGCAGATTTTGGAGTATTAATATTTCTGTCTGGCGTCTGAGCCAACAGCTCACTGTTGGATTATTTTTTTGAAGAATGAGGTGTTGCAGGTATGACAGTTCGACGACACTAGAACTTTCAGAGATCTTTATGAAGGGTTGTTTTCACCTGCAGTCTTAGCCAAATCATCTTGTTTCTTTAAGTACTAATGAACCAAACAGTTCTTTGCATGGAGTCCATTAGTTTATTGCAGGCGAGGCGTGTGGGCAAACATCACATAGGCGTCTCATGATTCATGAGCCGAGTACCTCAAGGGTCTGATGGGGCGTTGTACGCTAAACCACCCTGAGTGTTAACATTTCGTGGACTGCCATCTAAGCTCCACCCTTAGGGGATGCTCCGTGCCCGATGATGAGACAACTACTGACGTGTCAGAGAACTTTTAAAGCATGTGACATGGCACTGTATCAAACAATGCACCTGTAACTGCGTGTCACACGGAATTAAGAGTACAAGCGCGGATACTAGCTGTTTTCAAAGTGATATCCAGGGTTACATACAAGCTGTACTGCTGGCAAGTGTAGCAATATGCTGCAACCTAAATCATAAGTAAATGGCTCTCTTGAATCCTCGTTAATCGAAAATGCTCAAAACGCGTATTTAATTTCTGCAAAAATTTCAATTACTTGAGGATTTCTCTCCTGTGCATAATTCAAAGTCCTCTATTAAGGTGTTTTAGATACATCCGTTGGAATACGTCTGCAGAGACTACAATGGAAATTGTATTACCGCCGAATAGTTAGGTGTATGGTTACTTTTAAACGGAGCTCGTGACTCACTCAGCAGATACTTTAAATTCGCAGAGAGCTTTTTCAGTCAGGACACGCTTCTGGGAGCGTCCATATCTGACCACTGGAAAGTGTCGTCACACATTCCAATGCGAATTTTTCCAAAAGAAATACACCCGGCTAAGCACGAACCAATACATATTTTTTGGTGGCAAGCAGAACGCTTTAAATACATCATTGCTGTGAAGGTTGACGAACAAGATCATTATTTCCCAGTCCTTCAGAAGTAATGGCAAATAACGCGGATACTGGCACAAATGCAGTCCACAATACAATAACAATGCAATACCATAGCAAAAAACACAAAAGTTGTTTAGACAAACAATTTTAAAAACGTCATCTACAGCCAGTAAATGTACTATGACGTAGAAAACAGTCTGCAAAATCGCTTTATGAAATTTATCACTATCTGCCTTAACATAAAAATGCACAGGAGAAGAGCTCTTCCATTCCTAGATGAAGACAAGCATGCGGATGTTTCCAAAATACAAAAACAAGCTTCGTGCTGAGGTTTAAGATATTAAAAGCGATTTTTGCCCGGTTTTAATTTAAAACATGCACACACAGCCGGTTTTACTGGCACCAGTAAATTCTCCGACAGCGTATAACCTGCAACCCATTGCTGCATCATGCTAATGACGAAAGTCTACAGCAACTTAAGTTTACACAGAAAAATCGATGCCAACCTGCAGGGTCATTACCTGGCGCACACAAATTAATCAATAAAAATAATAAATAAATATGTATTTTCAGGAAAGAAGACTAAAGGTAACACGCAAAATAAGGGAGCGTAAACCTAAGGACTGAGGATTACCACGACAGGTCGAGGTTTACCATGTTGTCTAGCTGTTTGCTTAAGTCGGGTTTCTCCCGCCGTATACAAGCTGCTTCTGTGTGGCGCAATGTCCGAATTGTTCATGCTCGAACGAGAACTCGTAGAAGTGTTTGTGGGTCAAAAGAGTGACTGCTGTTTAGGGGTTGTTTTGTGATAGAAGGATGAGGAATTTATTTTGCTGCCTTAATAGCCATTTAGACAAATGCTCAACTTTTACGTCTTAGGTTTTCCTTTTTTGTCTCTTTCTCGAATTGCCTTTTTAAATTATTATTTTCATTTATTAGCCTGCGTGAATCATGAAATGACCTTGTGCTTAGTACTGATTTTCTGTGCAAATTTAACTTTCTGCAAGCTCTAAGGCCTCATTATTCTAAATGCAGATTTTAAAAAACCGAAAAAACTTTCTGCAGCATATCGCCACATAAACATAAAGACTGTACATTAGTCAATCCTGTTACTTTCTCCAGCTCGAAGCAGCGATTTTGTAAGAACGGTTCGCCGGTTGTTGCGTAAGGATAAACAAACAAATAATAAAGCGGTTGCCCGACGAACACACAGGAGGCTTAAGCAGCCCTTTTTAGCCTATTGACCAGCTATACCCCAGTGCGGTAGTGCGTTAACGACCGCCATGGCTTCGCTTCCGACCTCCTTAATGGTAACGAATTCGTCAAATCATCAAGACATCTTACGTAACTGCCTACCTATGATACTAGTGGGCTAACTACCGCTAACGACAGTTGGACGGTGCGGAGTTTGGCTAACAACAAAATCCCTAGCGTGTCCAGGAGGCAAATTTTACACGTGTCTAGTCTGATTTCGGACAAAATATCAGCAAGAATTCTGGCTGTGAAATAACCAATATCAGATTTTCGATAACCCGAGGAGATTATTACAGACATTAAGGGAAGCGTTAGAAATTGTTGCAATTAATAACGCTGAAGCATTTTCACTCCAGTTATACCCCAACCACAGGCCGAAACGAATTCAGATTTTGGTCGGGTGTCAGTTAATTTTAGATTTGGCGATCACTGAGCCACTGGGCTAAAATCTGTATCACAGGATGGGTGTATATCCAAAGCTTGTCCGATTGGAAGGTTACATTTCGAGCTGCAGGCAAGAGACAGTGTTTTCGAGAGCTATGCCAGGTTATGCCTCAGCACGGAATATGGAGTGGGGATGTCGTTGCACTTGTTGATAGACTGAGGTCCCGTGAACCATGACTCAAGCAACTCGCAGCTCACGCGATTATCTCCTCTCGCGAGAATTTCGGCCTCATTGAACTTGAATGTGTGGTCGGGTCTCGTCAAATGGGCAGCAACCTGAGAGTTGGCGTCATTTCTCCGTACCGCTGCCGTGTGTTTGGCAATTCGCGTTCGGAACCGTCTTCCAGTTTCTTCGAGGCAGTTGCTTTGTCCACAACTGCACCAGATCCGGTAAACGACTCCAGATGTATCTTGCCGTGGCAGTGGGTCTTTTGGTCTCATCACCTGACGCCTCATGGTGAACTCCGGTCTGTGTGCAACTCCAACGGAGACCAGAATTTCGGTCTGGGCTCGGTATGTGGACGATACCTTCGTTGTCATCAAAAGGGATCAAGTGCTAATGTTCAAAGAACATCCCAAAAGCGTCTTCCTGGACATTCAATTTACGATGGAGGGAGAAGAAAATAACCAGCTGGCATTCCTCGATGTCCTCGTCTGTCGCAAAGATTGTGGCGGCCTTAAGACCAAAGTGTTCAGAAAAGCGACGAACACGACGCAAATACTGAACCTTAGCAATAACCACCCAACCAGGCACAACCGCAGTTGCGTAAGAACGCTATATCGGCGTGTTGAGACGCACTGCCGTGAACCAGAAGACAAGGTTGCCGAATCCCAATATCTTTGACGGGTTTTCAGAGAAAATGGTTATCTGCGCAACTTCGTCAACCGGTGTAAGCTTAAACAAGACGAGCGACAAAACTGTGCCGACCCCAAAGTCTGGCGAGCGATTCCGTACATCACGAGCGTCTCCGAGGCCGTTAGCCGCCTTCGTACACCACTTGGGGTTGGAGTTGCACACAGACCGGAGGTCACCATGAGGCGTCAGGTGGTGAGACCAAAAGACCCACTGCCACGGCAAGATACATCTGGAGTCGTTTACCGGATCTGGTGCAGTTGTGGACAAAGCAACTACGTCGGAGAAACTGGAAGACGGTTCCGAACGCTAATTGCCGAACACACGGCAGCGATACGGAGAAATGACGCCAACTCTCAGGTTGCGGCCCATTCAACGAGACCCGGTCACACATTCAAGTTCGATGAGGCCGAAATTCTCGCGAGAGGGGATAATAGCGTGAGCCGCGAGTTGCTTGAGTTATGGTTCAGGGGACCTCAGTCTATCAACAAGTGCAACGACATCCCCACTCCATATTCCGTGCTAAGGCATAGGTTGGCCAAGGCAATTCACCACTCGGGACGCGCGCAAGCCGGTGAGCAAGATGGCCGAGCAATCGTCACGCCAGCATCCAACACGGGTGATGACAATTTGGGCAATTAACAACTTGCATGCCGGACATCAAGCAATTAGCGCTCCAGCGGGCAACAATCCTTGATGAAGGAAGCGCGGTTAATTGCTATAGGTATGCGGTCGCATAGCGACTGCATCCTGCAAATTCCTGTGCACTACTCGCCCTTTTCTGCCACTGTCTCTGATGATGGATTCGAGTAAGAATCCGAAAAGTCGGGCGAATAAAGCTTTTGTTCCATTGATCGCTTTTTCTTCTGATCAAACATTAAACGCTCTATCCGTGTCGAGTGTCCCAGGACTAGGCCTGGTGGGTTCTAACTTTCGATGAGGGGCATGATATGTAGGGGTCTACAGTCAGCGGGTACATCGTGCCTGATGTGACAGGTCTTTAGCGGGCCTAGTCAATCGATAAAGCGATCCCACGCTAAGACCACGTCAGAGAAAGCCAAGCTAAACGCCCACGCCAGAATGGAATTGACTGTCGACGCCGCCCAGCGAAGAAAGGCAATGGGCGAAAATTCAGGTAGTTAAACCGGAAATCACACCAGTTGGAGCCTCCGCGCAACAGGTACATAAATACCAACGTAAACAAATGTGAAAAAATGCGCGTCTAGGAAATGGTTAACAAATAAATTAACTCTAAAGAATAGTGTATAAACAGGAAAGTGAAAAAGGGCCACCACAGGTCGCCTCTAAAACGGGCAGCGTGGAAGATGCACTGGACTAACATGAGGCTGCATCGAATACTGGCAGGTGTAGTCGGGAATGCGCATTTATAACAAATGGAAACGTTCGGATTGCGGTAGCAGGCCCAGTTGTCAGCTGTCACCGGGCAAATTGGGATCCCTGCCGCCCTCCACTTTTGCTGTTATTTAAAATCCTGATCAATTGTCTGTTATGTTTGTGGCGTTACGCCTAGATGCATCGCGGTGCACTAAGAGATCTCAAGGCCGACAAGGACATCGTCATCGTGCCGAGGAAAAGGGGCGTTCGACCGCCGTACTGGACAGAACGGACTACCTTCAGAAGGCCAAAATCCTACTGGAGGATCGCCAGTTCTATGTCCCATGTGAAACCAATCCCGTAAAAACGCTGACACGCGAAATTAATGCAACACTGTCAGCACTGGAGAACTCGGGTGCAATAAAACCGGTCGACCGACGCACGGCGAGAGTCCAAGAAACGGCCTTGGCCCGATTCTATGGTCTCCCCAAGGTGCAGAAGGTGGGCGCTCCTCTCCGGCCCATTGTATCGCTCAAAGGCACTCCAACGTAAGGACTGACAAAATGACTGTTTTTGCACCTCAAATTTCTGACCTCTGATTTGGAAACCACCGTCTGTTCGTCAACACAATTCCTGGAGAAGCTTAAAGGAGTAAGTCTCCTGCAAAGTGAGGTAATGGTATCTTTTGATGTCACCTCCATCTTTACTTCTATTCCCCAGGAGCTGGCAATGGAGACCGTCGAGCTACTCCTACGAAGCAAATACAATGAAACGGAGAATCGTCTCGGACATGCCAAAATCCTTCAACTCCTAAAGTTCTGTCTCAGGACGTACTTCACGTCTGACGGAACAATCTACGAGCAAGGGAATGGAACACCAATAGGCTCGCCGATTTCGGGAGCGAGTTTTCGTCGTGCTAGCGACCTGCCTCCACTCTCGCCTCCGGTCTTCTCTAGCCGGTCACGACACCCGTCCCAAGTGGAGAAGGAAGAGAGCTTGCGGTGGATGTTCCCCATGTCTGTCATCACTATAAACTAATTCAAGCGCAGTTAGTTTCCCTAGTTTTACCCTTTGGTGGTGCATGATGTGGAAATCGTCGGTCACGAAATCAAACTACCGAGTCGCGTCAGTGGAGCTCCCAGCAATTCCTGTCTGCTTCCGGTAGATACTTCGATTTAGAAATGGTAGCCTTTTAATCTCCTTAGAAATTTACTGAAAATTTGAAGTAGATCAGTATTTTTAAGGTCTGTAGGCTCAAACCTTAGTTTTTATGCATTAATATTTGGACCGAAATCCATCGGCCACAGCGGATTACCGCGTAATATTCATTAACTGCCGAAATTTTGCACTTAGGTTTGCGGCCGATTTTGTTAAACTAACTCGGCGACAACACCACAGATAGCTCGACGATGAAACGGAGGTCGAAGGCCAACCCTTTTAGAAACATTTGGTCGAAAAACTCTGCTTAAATAACACCATTATCGCAAAAAAGACGTCATACTCCCAGTGCTGACTAAACTTGCACTAGGGGCTGTGCACGATACAAATTGGTTGGGAGCCACTTATCTCAAAAACACCATCATAGATAAATTAACCTGGTTGATCAACTTGCAACGTGGTCTTCAAAACTTTCTAAGCTTCTAAGAGGAACCAGATGCGCTTGCATAACCATTGCCAAGTCGTAGTCAGTGTTACCCCATTGATTACAAGACTGTGAATTCGCTGCGCTGTCTGAATAATGATCAGGGCAAAAAGCCGGTAAACCGCATCCTTTGTAAAATAAAACTTGACTCAGTTTAGCGAAAAGACCGTTCACAGTGCACTGGGCACAAAGTTGACGAGCATGGTCTTGGCTAACGTCTTGTTGTGGACCCGGCTTGGGTCTTCGTCAGTTTTCACGTAGACCCAGGAAATGACTTTGAGTAAAGCATGCTCTACAGAGCTCATCTCCAAATCCTGCCGGATCAAAACAGACGTCACAGGAAATACTACTTTTTTGGATATTTTTTCCCATTTTTTCTAAAAAGCTGACTTGTTTCCTCGCCCGTCCCTCTGAACCACTGCCACCGTAAATCCGGCGTCTAGAGCAACCTATTTGGTCAGTTATAGGCGCATCGCACAAAAGCAGATGACGGCTAATGAGCATGGAGTTTGCAATCAAATCCATACCGAGGAAATATCGCTTAGGAATTCATGAATATTTCAACAAATTCGCCACGTATGCCCCGTCGACCTGTCGCGTTTGCATGATGTTTTTGAAAATGCACCGTGTTGTGAAGAAGCCATGGTTGAGCTCATAGAGTTTCGTTCCTTATTCACAGAGGCTGTTGGATGAGGCCGTGGAACAGAACACAGCTTCCTCGAGCCCAGAATAAACCTGAACACTACTCGAATTCCGATTGTAAGTTCCATTTGAATGTTAACTCCCCAGGTAGGTCAGACCCACCTACTGCGCGCTGAGGCTAACATTCCAAACTCTATCTGTTCTGAAATTTAATTTAAAAAAACCTTGTTTTATCGGCCTAGTGTGCATCCATGACAATCTTCACTTAAACAGAAATTATGGTCCTTGTAACATGAGCAGGGAACATATTGTGTGTTTATCACGCTTAGACGAGGTGCATAGCGTTGTCAGTCATCGAGTCCGTGCCCACCTCGGTAGTGTTACTATCGCAGCGGCTTAAGGCGTTAGGTAAAGCCTGACGACTACGACAGTCAGGCCCCCTCCTGAACAGGAAGAGGATAAGTGGAACGTCAGTTGGGAGGAGGCTGTATTCTGCGCAGGACTATTAGGGAAGAGTTTGGTAGGATTTAACAGTCGGACGATGGCACGTCCGACACCGCGAGAGCAGCGTCTGCAAGTGTCTCAGGAAGACAAGTGTCCCGAGGAGACGGAATCTTTCTTCTTTCGGCTCTCGTTGAATTTTAATCAGTAACTGAGTGGGCTTTCATTTCAGACGAATAATTAGTAATCAGTAACTGAAGGGTTTTCATGTCAAAAAATAAACAGGGGGGACTTCGATGAACATTTATGGTTCACTAGATGTCAGTTCTAACCACTGACCCGTAAACCTGCCTCACACACGTATGCATACGGTATTCAAGCAGCTAATCCGTTCTACATACAGATCTGCTCCCATATATCCGTAGGAAACCTGCGGATTTTCACGAGGTAATTAAAATCAGTTGAATGTATCCGCCATAAGCGCACATCCACCCGACTACGACGATATTCTTGACTAGTACGGTTTTACGAATACGTCTGTTGGGCGATCCTCAAGGCTAGATGACACTTGGTTCGGCGTATTTTTCTGAAAACTATTCAAGTCTGTGCCTCCACGACTCTGTATTGACAACCACCGAATACTTTAAGGCGTACAGTTGACTTGGCATTGCTTAGGTGGTCTTTCTGCACCGAAGACCGATTTGTGAGATATAACACAGTTTACGTAAAAAAAGGCTGTAAGTGGAGTTGAGGGAAAAATATTGCCTCTGGCGTTACCGTCTTGAATAACCCTGACGACTGCCAAGGTCTTGCTGTTTAATGCATACACACAAAGAAAGAATTCGGGTTGGCTCCCGCTACTGCTGCATGTCTGTCTTGAGTTTCAGGAAGACAAGTGTTCCGGGGAGACAGGATTTTTCTTCTTTTGGCTATCGCTGAATTTTAATCAGTAACTGAGTGGGCTTTCAGTTCAGACAAATAAACAAGGGGGACTTTGATGAAGATTTATGGTTCACTGGATGTCAGTTCTAACCGCTGAGCAATCCTAGTTTCCCTTCTCCTTATCGGTAATGCCCTGCATATATTACATTTCACAGTACGAATGCTGTGGGAGTCCAGATCCAGCCTCAAAGGGCAACAGGAGGAGCGGGTCCCGTCATCCGATCGGTGAACGTCAATATCGCCGATCCCAACCGACAGGACAAGGAGTCTGTAGACTAACGATTGGAGTGTTGGATGTGCTACCGCCTAACAGTCAAAAGGCAAGTCCGAGCCTCGGATTGCACCGAACCCGGAGTTGGGTAAGGCTGGCGGACGATGACTGGTAGGCCAGAAACGACCATACCAGTCTCCCTAATGCTTATTGGTAATCTGTTCCTGGCTAAACTGTGTACTATTGTAAAATGTTCACTATAAATGCGTTAGACATGTTTGGATTTGCCAGCCAAAAACCGACGCAAATGAAGGAACTCGTAAAGTATGAGAATATTTCGTTAGGTTTCTGTTCTGAAATTCATAGCCGAAAAATAAGCATTTCGGCGTTCTGTAAAACCTCCACGTTGTGTATTTGCGAAGCTACGATAACCCCACTTCAGAGATAAGTCTAGTCCTTTTAAAATTTATTACGCTTACTGTTCTTATTTATCACCAATATCCATGCGATTTTATAAAAGATGTATTCTCATTTTAGATCATCTTCAAATGCTTTCCTAAATCATCTAATATTTTATGTTCTATGAGTCACTGCATCCGTTCCCCATGTACGCGCCTTATGTGTTTCGTAAAGATCAACGTTTGTGGACTCAAGAATAAATATTCCCAAGCCAATTTATAAAAATGGCATGTCTCAGTCAATTTTATTATCCAAAAACAAGGTGGATATTTTAAACTTTGAAAAGGGCATAAGAATCAGTTTTCAGGTTTCGCAGTTGTAAGCAAGTATTAATTTCAGTGATGAACCGGTTGGCCATTTGCTGGAGTTTTCAAACGCCTGGATCTCTTCAGGTCGTCTTACAACATCGACCCCAGATCGCTAAAATGACAGTGCAATTGAGTTGGTTTTAGAGGCAATCAGCAAAAATAAGAGATGAAAAGTCAGTGGATTCCAAAGACGGTTTAGATGTGCAACAACCTACGTATGGATAAAATCAATATTTTTTTCTAAGAACGTCTGACTTTAACGTTTACCTCGACTATCAATTCATAATTGTTTGTGCACACTCTTAAAAGCAATTACGTGTAATACCCTTTTTGAACAAATTACTTTAAATATAAACTAGTTTACTGTCGATTTACAACCTCTTATACCAGAATTTATATCACTTTTATCACGACCGATACTTAGTGTTCCTCACCGCTGAAATGGTCTTCAATCTGATTTTTAAGTTTTTCGCAAAACTTGAAAAACACTAGTCAAGGTAGAAACCCGTCGACAATGTCATCAATAGCATTATATACGATCTTGTAAGGAAATGCAATCTCTGATTGCCCAAACTCTCAACAACCGATTTGAAGGTGTTTCCGTGGGTGAAAACAAGTCGATTTACCTCCTTGTTGTGCTTATCGTTTTAAATGAAACGTTCAACATGACAGTAAAAACTGAGTCTGATTCTACTCCTTGACCATTTCTTTTATTTCAAACTTCCTCATTTAAGGCAACTTATTCCAGTCGCACATGCTACAGCACTTCAACATACCAAAGCCTCTTGATCCAGTGCCTACCCTCTGATTATATATCTTAAGGAAAAGTAAGAAATTGATATAGGGTGATTTTAATGCTACGTTTAAAGTCTCTGATTGCGTGATGACTATATCATGGTGTTAGCAAATGTTTCCCCCTAAACTAAGTGTTTCAAAATTAACGCCCGTTAAGTCGTCCGGTGGGATATACCGGCTAAGGTTATCCCGTACAAAACCTATTCCAAAAAGTATGGTTAGTAATGTGGATTTAATTTTGGTCGGAATAGTTAAGTTTTGGTAGTAAACCATTCTGACATCACTAAGAAATTCCTTTTATATGCAACAATTCACTGCGAATTCCCCAGTACCCTTCCGCATGTAATAAAGAAATGACCTCATAGAGCATCGCGTTAGATATTTTCACTTCAGCAGATAGCCTCAGTGAACTTATTTGGCGTCCGAGCGCATTAACGCGGTCATCTCTTACGCGACTAAATCAGAAACGACTTTTTCACTGATGCTAGTACTCATGCGTAACGCATTGTTTGCAGAGGTTTCCAGCTAAATGAGCGACATACTACCGAGTGCAAAACTGACATTTCCCGTCACATAAAATAACTAAAATGTCTATCGGAATAAATTAAAATGTTATTCCGCCGCAGGCCAACCATGCGTTTTCGACTACGAATGTGGGAAAACCCGCATTCTGGGGCGCCATCGCTTTGCACTGGTGAGAGGTCGCATCATTCTTAAGAGGGTGAAGAAATTACAAATCACAGAAAGAGCCCGTCGCGGCGCTTACCTTCCAAGTTGGCTCATCGCCATGTCCTCCATGAAGTAGCTTGCGCCTGTTCCTTCTGACCACTGGAAGTCCTCGATCATAACGTTCTGGTTGCGTCTTCTCATTAGAACAAGGACGAGGAGAAGCAGGAGAATAAACGCGAGAAGGACACCAATCACGATGCCAGCAATGGCGCCTCCGCTAAGGCCACCTGTGAGCTGGACGTCACCTCCGCCACCTGCCGAAGACAAACACAAGCGTGGACTGTAATGAGTATTACTCATATCAAATGTAAAGTCTAGAGGACAGCATTTTGATTTTGCAGACAAGCACTGGCATTTCGACCACCCTGGTAGGTCTTTCCTATCGTCTACAAAAGTCTCTAGATTTGTGCTATAATCTCAATAACAGTTAAAATATTAGATAAGTACGTAGTAGGAACATTAAGGGCTGTCTTTCTATGACAAGACATAGTCTTCATGTCAGACTCCTCGATTATGACGAAAACGAAATCCGGAATATCCTGAAGATCTCCATTGTTCTATCTAGCAAAATTTTCAACATCGTAGAACTGTAATTCCTCTACGCTGACGTTGCATGAAACGTTACAGTCCAGTTCATGAGCAGTGATCCTCAGGCTTAAGGAGTCCTTTGTCGTGAAGCTGATTTAAGAAGGCTGACAAACAAATTGTTTTATGCTGACTGATCTAATGAAGCATTTCTCAGGTTAGAAAGCAAACAGTCTCTAATGATAGGGATAACAGGGCATGGCATATTCATACATAATTTATGGGTCACACTTCCTGACATCCTTCACAACGTGGATGATTGACGCCAATTGCAGTTAACAAATGACGCAGTTTGTAGACTTAGAATACTACCACGCAACGCAGAGGTCTACACGTGAGTTCAAACTGTCATTTTAGGAGTTTCATCTTTATTAGCTGGCTGTCTGGCGTTCCTAACCTAGAAATGGGACTTTAAATTAACAATCCCCGTTTTATGTATTCTAAAATCAGTCGATAAATTTGTTTTTACATTTTAAACTAAAATTACGGAGTGGCAAATGGGTCTCTGACAGGTGTACTTACGTTGTGTAGATCTCCAACAAAGTAAACATAGGTCTCTAAGTTAGTGGACGTAGTTAGTCTTCAATCACGGCGGTGTTAATGCCGGAGTCCTAAAACCTCTTGGTACGAACGCGTAACGTGGTCGTTGAACGTGAAAGCAGAAATTCACGGATGGGCAGTAATTCTCTGGAAACATTGGCGGAAATTTATCGTACATCTTTTATGCAAAATTGGCTGTTCAGGAAGGGTCGCAGAAGACATTAGCAGGTAAAGTAATCCTGGCCGGCCGTCTGCAACCTCTTATAAACACGCCAATGGACAAAGGTACCATTGCTTACATAAAGAACATATTTCTAGTCAATTTTCGACGGCCGTGTTGTCTTTGTCAAATTTTATATGAACAATCCAAGCAAAGTTCCCTTTTTGTTCTACTTTTTAGGAATGTCGTTCCCCCATATACCCCTATTGTTTCCCTCCTGTAAACAGCCAAATCCTACTCAAACGCTGAGAACGTGCATTTCCCATCACATAAGACACGATGGACTCCACTTTTACTGCAATATTCTCTAATAAGCACTGTGAGAAGAAGTATAGCCGTGCAAATTTATTTAAAAAACCCTTATGTAATTCGAAAGTCTTCACAACAATGAAAAACGCTGGGGGCATCTACAGCACATAGGACTTATTAAAATATCTTTAAAATCCGTTTCTCTTCTTCCTTCAACTAGTCTGTTTATGGGTGGCACAATCCGCAACGTTTCGTCACGCAGATCGGGGAGGGGACCATCTCTTCAGTAAATCTTCCCTTAAGACGAAAACTTAATTCACTATGCTGATAATGAGTGCAAACACCAGTTCCTACGCCGAAATCAAGCCCACACTGCAGGGAAGTCTTGCAATGAGTTTGTTGGAGTATGGTAGGCATACGTTTCTTTCGGCTACTGCAACAAAGTCGAACCGTAACCGAAGACCTCTAATGTCAATAATAAGAATGTTTGGAGCAAGCACTTGCCGTTACACACCCAACGCGAATAAACAGAGAAAGATGTCATTCTGCTGCATTAAAGCGGGGGAAGCCAACAAATAGATTCGAGATTTGGGGTGGAAATTTTCGTCGTATCAAGCCTATTCACTAGATTGCGAACCAAATAATTATAATTTCTTCAGATTTCTGCAGAACTACGTTGGCGAAATAATCATTTGAAATATTAGTGACATCAAAACCAGGTTCGCGGAACTCTCTGCATCACAGCAAAACCACATTAATACAAAGAGAGCGAGGTGAAACTTAGTTTCAAGATGAGCAACAGTGATTGATACCGGCCGTGTCTGCTTAACAAGTCAAAAAGTAAAACGTTTCCCGGTAACTCCTTTGTTGTCATTTGTTAAAATAAACATAACATTCCGGTACCGCTAACATATTTACAGAAAACGTACACTTATCAGGATGCAACGCTTTCCCATGTGAAACACTAACCGGTGACTGCAAGCCTCTGCTTTAATTTTTTGCGTGTTATCACGTATGCATTGACTTAAACCATCTCATCAAATATATGTTTTTCTTTGCTGACGTCAGCAAAAAATTTTCCGCCTGAGTTTTTCGAGTATTCCCACCCACTGAGCGTATTCTGATTTTGCTCCTCTTGAAAACCCGAGCAAGAAAATGCAAGAGACACCATACCTGATTCATTCAAGGCGGTTTCAGCGATGAAAACTTCTGGACCCAAGCGACCGCCCTTCCCCTGGCTGTTCGGAGCAATCTTGGCCTGAATGTAGACTTTGTACTTTACGCCGGTCTCCAACTCTGTCAAGGTGAGACTCATTGTGGTTCCTGGTGCCGACTCAGAGCGAGCGAGGAAATCACCTTTCTTGAGCAGAACATGGTACTCCTCAACGGAGCCAATTAGGCCTTGCGGTTGCGACCAGCTCACCTTTATCGCCGAAGGTGACAGAACTTCCACTTTTCCGTTAGTTGGTACGAGGGAGCCTGAAGTGGGGAAAAATGTGAGACAATTGGGCATTGCATTTAATCCAATTAATGTGGCTTCCCTGCCTTAATTCAATCCATTTTTTCGCCCTGGAACACACTACGAAACCTGCGTGAGGATGACTAAAAACTGCTAACTGTCAACGCAAATGCTTCGACAAAAAGTTATCCGACAACAGAGTCCGAAGGCGAAAACATAGTCCGATCAGTATGTGAACTTGCGTAGTTTTGTGTCCCATCAACAAAAATGCAAACTAGTTAGCTATTTGTCACAAAAGGCTGGAGCAATGTTGGTCAGATGTGTTAATGTAATCCCACCGGATGAAAACAAAAACACCAGCCACCTGTAATAAGAGACCGGTGGTAATAGGTTTTTACAGGTGGGGCCGGGGAACGCGCAAGCAACGAGGTGAAGTAGTTGTGTACAAAAGAAAAGCTATTGGGAAAGCGCGGTTGTACTTTGGGTGGTCGAGACTGAGTTGCCGTAACACCAAGCCTTCACTCCTAACCCTGCTCCCTAACCCTAACGACATCCCTTAACTCAACCCATAACCCCAACTCCAACAGCATTGTGTCAATCAGGTGGGGGAGGCGACGTTGCCATCCCAGATCACCCAAATACGCACTCACCCGTTAATTTCTTCCCAAGAGTAAGTTATATAGGTCGCTCGAGTCGGCGCCGACTCAAAAGAATATAGGAAGAGCTGTCGGCGTGGTTAAAAAGAGGCCCCATTTCTGCGGATATTGTGGACTCCGAGCGTCGTGTGGGCCCCAGCAGAAATTTTCCTGTGATGATAAGTTCATACAGCATTACTGTAAGCCACTGCTAGCATCAGCAGCTGCAGTGGCTACCACTGGATTGCACAAGCCGGTCCTTTGTGCACAGGAAAAACCTATGCAGGCGCCGCATTTAGCGTGGCCAAGGATTGGCTAACTAGATGCGATCCCCTGTGTCTTCCCACCCTCCCCTCTCCCCTGACACGTCTCTTCCTGACACTCACTGCCTCTTACCACCCTCTCCCAATAGTCTCACACGCACTTGTGTGAAAAGACGAACTTTAATCGATTTCAATACCAACTGACATGTTGTACTTGACCCCGTCTCAATATACATGTACCGGCCTGACGAGAATTTATCGAAGGTAAATGAGTGTTCGCCAAATATTCTTCTGAATTCAATAACAGCATGGTTTCTTGGGCTGCAATGTTTCAACTTTGATCAGGTGAGAAGAGAGCATTATGCCTTCCCGTTCTACGCTAAAGGTGCGTTTATTCCAAAGAAAACCAAATTTCCAAAGTCAGTGCGAGATTGCTCTGCTCCAGTCATTGTTCTCAGAATACCAAAACCCAGTCACACTCACTAATTTGGATTAAACATCGTCCTAGGGGTTATGGCCGCAAGTTTGATAATCGAATACTTTACAGGGTACGCGTGATAGCCAGTGCAATAAGTCATAGCGCCGAAAACGTGATTATGGAACTATTTCTCAGATGTAGAGGTAAATATTGGAATGGAATTTCATTTCTGCAATTAGTTCTAGAGGGTTCTGTTTTTGCAACAATTCTCCTACTACCCGAAGAGTATGCATATATGGAAACTTATTGCTGTAAGCCTGCAATCGCAGTGGCCAAGGAATTTATAATGTAGGCATACTGATGTCGTAAAAGTCGTGATGGGGCTATTCCTCACAGCAACATGTGTGAAAGACAGGCACAAGTTCAGTGACCTGTGCACTGACATATCTCCTAATGCGCTAGTCTCAGAGACGCGGATCCGCCCGACGGGTCCTGCCTTCTAGTCGTAACTTCATCAGAATGGAGCAAGAGTGAGCATGCTAAAACCCAGGCATGCTGAATGTTTCAAAGCATACGCGAATGTGTTGAGCGCTAGCTGTAATGCTTCTTGTTCCCAACACAGCCACGTCTCTTATAACACAAAATCTTGCTGATAATAGGGAAACTTCCTATTCTCATATGACCCTAACTGCTGACGACTCCAGTGGGTGTATTAGCAGAGTTGAGGGAAGAGAATGCTTACCGCCTGGCCAGGTTTCGACTTCTAGGTCTGCTGGATCACCCAAACCGCCGCCGCCGTTTTCTGTGCCTTCAGCAGGTTTATTCTTTGTGCGTACCTCGACTGTGTACATTGTCAGAGGCTTCAGGTTCTGAACGGTGAATGTTTGCGCAAAGGCCTTGTCAACATTGTCGGGTTCGTTTCCGGTCTTGTCCTTGACCCTTACTTCGTAGTAGTCTACTATGCCCGTCGGACGGCCCTGAGGCTTCTCCCAAGAGAGTGAAATGCTCGTGTCCGTTGCACTGGCATTCAGTTCTACTGGAATTCCTCCGACTATAATGAAACATAAAAAACGATATTGTCAGCGTGAATGCGAAAGAGAAATTCGAGTTAAGTTGTTCCAATTATTGAATATTGTGGTTCGGCAGAGCTTTGTACAGCTGACAAGACAGGCGAGACTACATTCTCAAACATTTGGCGTCCAGACGTTAGCTCACAATGGCAATAGCATGTGCGAATTCTATTTGGCTTACTGATTTCTTCAGCAACGGGTGGTTGGAAGCTGTTGGTATATATTTGCGAGTCGAAATTTAGTAGGGAGAATATCTGGAGGCATATGTCAGATTTAAGTGATTTTCAGATTTTTGTCGATCAAAAAGGTGGACGTCCGCAAGTACGAGCATAATTAAATACAGTGAGTGACCGATCTCATGAAATGTTAGCTGAAACTCAGAAATGCGCTTTCAATTAGGAAAGATTGCATAGGTGGCGTTGTAGTATTGATTATCACGCGGCACCATCTCATAACATTTCGGACTCGTCAGGGTGTCGACTTCTGCATGTACGTTTTTTGCCCTTGCGTAAAAACTACACTCAGCAAATAGATAACTACTCAATAGTATGCGCATTTCGCATTCATTTTCGGTGGTTTTACAAATTAAAATAAACTTTAAAAACATTCATTAAATATGCTTTCTCTACTCATTTGGTAAGAGGCCATATCCTCTTCATATTTTATACTCAAAAAGAGTATATTTAGGTTTTGGGAAAATTTGTTTAATTCGCAAACAATTTTGAGCCAAATCAGCCCTTCCATTAGCGTCTGACGATTTAAGTTTGCAAGATGTATACCTTCTGTGTAGAAAAAATCACATACTCTTTTATGCCTTCGAGAATATACAAAGAAGAGTGAATGCGGACTATGCCGTATACTTAATGCGTAGCATCAATAGACGTACAGGTACGATTATGCCTGAATAAACATTGTAAAACCAAAAAAACTCATGATCAGGGACGTTTTAAAACCGAAAAATACACTTTCTTTGAGTATAATATTATAGAGAAGACATGAGTTTCCACCAATCACCTCATCGTCTTGCTGATGAATAACTCAGTAGACGCGTAACGACTATTTATGGCATAGAAGAATAAAAATTTCTTGCTGAAATAAAGGAATCGAGAGTAGTGAATTTTACGCCCACAAATATTATTCAAAGCAGCATTACTTGATATCCCTGTAGCACTAGAAATAGTGTTTAAGCAAAATGTTACATATGATGTCCATATGATGCACATATGTTGTCCACATTTTGCCTCTGTTAACTTCCTACCGACGTCTGCATATCGAAAGTTTTCAAACACCCGAACGCACGTAACACTAATTCATGACAATAAACACGTTGTAAACCCAACAATTTGACAGAGGAGTGTTATTTGGTGACTGTAATGGTAATGTATATAAAAAGACTTTAAACAAAATATAATTCATGATAAACTTACGCCCTGGCCACGTTGTAACTCTGGCATCAACCGCTGGGCCAGGCCTAGACCCTTCTCCATTTTGGTTCGGTTTGCCAACTGCCGCGACCTCCACTATATATTCCGTGAA
>CACRXP010000322.1:464596-482825 GCA_902702965.1 Spirometra erinaceieuropaei | reverse complement strand
GTATGGTATTGTATAAAGGATTCAAAACGGAACTCGTCAAGGCAGAATTTTTAAGACGGATAAGGCTATCGACTCGAAGAGCCGAGACAAAAGGAACATAGACGCAATCGGTCGCAGTTCACTTAAAGTCCAGCCGAGGACGGGACATCAAAGGCATGGACAGTCATCAAAGCATAGAGAGGAGGATATAAGCCTGAAGCCTCTTCGATGACCCATCAGCCTACTAGCGAATGACGAAAGTAAAGGATTCCGACGTGATAGTCAACAGACCACTTAGAGACTTTTTTCAACCGGATTACGCAGTACAAGAAAATTGAATGGCGGGCTCTGAGGCGAAGCTGGCGACCTTTAAGTCAGTTTAAGTCAGTTTATTAAGGGAATGAGGCTTTCGCCCTTGAGCACCCTACTCATGTCGATAAACAGAAATAAAGTCATCAATTACATCAGCAAATGCGAAAAGTTAAGAAGTTAGCGGTAAGTGTGAGCCAGGCGCAAACTGCCGCCGCTAAAACAATCATGATTGTATGTACAGTAGGTTCTCAACAAGTGAGCGTCTAGTCTGCACTTAAAGGATTTAACACTTTCGGAAAGAAGGAACTAGTAATAATGAACGGAGTAATTGTTCGACGACAAAAAACCCTCCTGTGGAGGACGCCTGTCATATTGATGAAGTCCACATGGCCAGGCAACTAATTCGACGTACAAATCTACATAAAATTAAGTTCTAGGGAAATGAACAAAGCCTCTTGAAAAAATTTGGCAAACTTCAAACAATTCTGGCCGAACTATGTCCTGATGTTATTGCATTAGCTGAAACATCGCTCACCCCAGATGTCACAGGCCCCTAAATACACCTAGGTGGTTATCCGGTGCTAAGATGAGACCGAATCAGAAGGAAAGGTGGCGGAGTTACCCTTTATATCAATAATGCGGTCGAATACAACCCTGTTGAAGAAGGGGCAAATGGGCATGCCTGGGGATGCTACAGTGTCATTTGTTGGTTCCTAAAGCCGAAATTATTACTGTCAAAGTTTTATATAGGTCTACAATTCAACCTGCTGACGAAGATCAGGCGTTATTCACTCGACTTAGCAAAAAGTCGAAAGCAAACCATTATTACTGTAAGAGATTTCCCTGCACCGCGGATTGACTGGAATTTTCTGGTAGTTAAAAGTCACAGACAAAGCTTCGACTAAATGATTTTAAACATGGCACTTGAGGAATATCTGTTCCGCATGTACAAACTGTGACCAAAATGAGTGAAGGTCAAAGAGCTAGTTATCTTGACCTACTGTTTACCAAGAACGACAAATCGTTAATGAAATAAATGTAGGCCCGCCCCAGTCTCTTGTGATCACATGCCATTAATGTGGCAGTTGATACTCGTAGTTGTCCCTAAAAAGCTCACAGTAGTTAAGGAATGTACAGCAGGGTAATTCTGAGCCAATGGGACCGGAGATCAGACACATTCTATGTACGGATGCATTACGAGGAGATGTCAGGAATGCTGGAGAGCCTTTGAATAAACTATGAGAGACTTCATTGACGATATTGTCCTGTCAAGAAACATCAGAGCAGAAACAAACCGAAATGGCTGACAACAGCGGCTAGGAAGGGAATATGAATAAAGCGCAACTTGTGGGAATTCTTATTAAAAGCGGCTAGCCCAAAAACCTTCAAAAGTTTAACCAAAAACACAATTTATTCAAAAGCCACACCAACGGAGTACGTGTTTCTTATGAACTCAAGCTCCTGGAAGAGGCACGGCAAAAGTCTTAAGCATTGAATACGCAGGTCAGAGGCAATACGAAAAACCGGGACCATCACACAACCTTAAAGCACGAAAATAACCAAATTGTGGGGATGGCTTTCAAAAAGCCGACCGTCTTTCAAAATTTTTCCAGTGTTTTTACCACGGAACCACTCATGCAGTCCTGTTCACTGCCACAGATCTCCAACAAACCACTTTTAAGCACAGTATTATTCACACCGCAGTTAGTTTTAGCAAGATTAAATAAGCTGGATCTGGCCGGATGAGATCCCAGGTGTACTGCTACGCCAGCTAGCTCAGGAATTAGCAAAACAACTCCGATTGATCTTTTAAAAATCACTGTAAGCTGGCAAACCACTCGACAAATGGAAGTGTCCAAACAACATACCTATCCACAAGAAAGGATCACGGCTCTATCCCACCAATTACCTGCGGGTGAGTGTGACATGCATCTGTTTCAAACTGATGGAAAATACTATTAAAAATAAATTCGCCGTTCAACACATTCCGTTGTCACGTCAGTGCAGTTCGGCATAGCTTCTGTAAAAAGAGGTCCTGCCTCACGAATCTGCTGGCGCCGCTCGAACATTGTTCAAAGACCATGGGTGAAGGACTTCCAGTAGCTATTATTTACTTTGACTTCAGCAAGGCGTTTGATTGCGTTCCACATAACTGTCCGTTCAAAAGTTTAAGAATACTTCAGGGTCCTATATGAGAATTTGTATGCATGGAGCAAGGGATAATGAATGAAATTCAGCGTCAAAAAATGTGCGGTAATGCACACAGTGTCAACAAAGCAAAGAACAAGTGAATCCTGGACAACTGGCCACTTGAATAGATAGATAAATGATTTTTTATTAAAGACCCGTCGGGGTCCCATCAAAGCAAGTTAAAATAAATTTAAGATAAATTGAAAGCATGGGTGTACAAAATATATTGGCGTATTCATTAAAGACGACTTAATCGTCACCACGCAGTGTTCTAAAGTCGCAGCGCGGGCAATGTCGGTCATGGGCGCGAAACGCAGAACGTTTATTAACTTGAATGCAGATGTCTTTAGCAAGGCATATGGGGCATTTGTACAGCCGCACCTGGAATATGCGGTACAGGCTTGGCGGCCGTGGTCGTGGAAAGATATAAATATTCTTGGAGGTGTTCAGCGACGTGCTGCAAAGGCTGTTCATGAGCTCAGTAATTTGACGAACGAGCAGCGCATGACATCCCTGAACCTCTATCGCCACCACTACAGGCAACACAGAGGTGACCTCATAGCACCGTTTCAGTTGTTAAGAGGACTTGATTTGGACGGCGAATGAGAAACTTTTTCTGCACTGGCACCACAGTCTACTCTCAGACGATTCGACTCACAGCTTAAGAAGGAAATTTGCGCACAAATCAACGTTTCTCCTTTATCTCACAGATGGTTATTCGCTAATGGAATATTTTGCCGACGTGTGTTATTCATTACCCTACCGTGAGTGTATTCACGAGACACCTGGATAACCACTTGCTGAAAGGTAACCTGAACCACCGAAGCCCGGTCTAGCGGATTACAGGAATGAATATCAACATACTCTCACAGGTATTTCATGCAGTGGCCGAATTAAGGTTTAAGTATCAATTGGTTGCGGTTGATTTTAATCTCCCTGAAGTCCGCTGGTCTCCGCCTTCAGGCCCCAGAAGGTTCGATGACATTCTTGAGGATGTGGATGTTGGGGTGTAGATGCAGGTTGTCGATTTTCCCATCCGAGGATCCAGCATGCTTGACCTTTTTTCTGTAGAGGCTGCATAGCTTCGTCTGTGTCATCCCTAGACCCACTTGGAAATTCAGACCATGACATAGCTGCTTCAATGTTGGAACTCGAGGCTGACGAAAAGTTGCTCCCAAGGTATAGCCTTTTTGCGATTTCCGATCAAATCGCTCGACCGGAACATAGGACTAAAAACAATCAAATTTATGAAAGAGAGCATCATTGATAAACATAAAACAGATAGCGATATTGAATCTTTCCTCCCTTTCTCATTTCTATCAGCTTTGTCACCTGACATTAAATAACCCTTAAGCAGTTAATGATTACATCCCTTTCGATAAAATCACACCATATTAGTCGTACTTAAGTGTAAATTAAGGCCATATTAAGCATATGTACAAGTAAGTTCGGAATTCGCGTTTCCCACAAGCCTGCATCCTCGCTGCGCACAGTCTTAACTCGAATAAAGGATACTATCCCCAAAGAGGAACAGACTAACGTCATCTATCGCATTTCGTGTGCCCACTGTCCCTGCGTATATGTTTGTCATGCAGGACGACGCCTGGGAACTCGTATTAATGAACACAAACTAGCTGTCCGTCGCCATGATCCACTGTCCCTCGTCTTTGCACACGCACTCCAGTGCGACCACCGTTTTAATTGGGATAACACTGAGGTCATCGCCACGGTCAACACAAAACGGGCGAGAGAATTCCTAGAGGCATGGCACTCTAACGCGGACAGCATTAGCCACCACATCGACCTAGACGCCCTTTATGAGGTCCTAAGATCGCGCCTCACTAAGCCGAGCCCCACGTCACATCGGCAGCCGCTAATCCAGGCGCCCGCAGTTCTGCCAATCTACCATTCCCCCTCACCTCCAACTCGGGGAGCCGTAACGGTTCCCTCCCCCTTCCTAACCTCCCGGCTCAGAACCCAGTATAAACGCGCGCAGCACGATTTTGAAAAGATAAGTGAAAGTTATATTTTTGGATTCAATTTCTTAATCTCTTGAACAGTTTTCCAGTGTAGATCTGACAAAATTTTCTATTTTTTGTCATAAGTCATCTTCGCTTCCTGTCGTGTTTCTGAGATTTGTCATAAAGCAGAAATCTATTGTCGCAGTTTTTCACCCAACATAGCCTCAATCCTATCAAGTCTCACTTGCATATACAGAAAGTTTATCTCGTAAAAATATAGATTAACATTATATTTTAAACGATAAATCGTCTCCACTGACGGCTTTATTGAGAATTATACTGTTGTCTATTTTATCTTCATAGCCTCATTATCCAATTCAGATTTATTCATAGTTCTGTTTTGCCACCAACGAAATTGTCATTTGCCCGTTTTTTTTTTCAAGTTTGCATTCTGGTATTGAGTAAAACTTGCTTAGTATAAATTGTGCTGTCTGGTCCACCAATATTGGCAGCTTTCAGAAATCGTTTCATCATACATAGCCTCATCCACATATCCGGCAGTTATCATCCATATAAATATTTGGACTTAAGTCTTGTATTGCGTTTTCGGCATGATACCTCAGGCAACCCTTCGTCGAAATCTGAAGGAAACTAAACTTCATCTGAAACCCATTGTTCATATGAAAAAATTGGTCTAGGGGCGCTTGATGATTTTAACAACTTTATGTCTCGTTGCGGATCAATTTTTTCTGTCCTTGGTGCCCTTCTTGACGGAAATTTGCCAACGCTTACGTCTCAGCAGTGTGAGAAGCTCATGCCTCTCATTAACCTGGTTGCTACTGAGACTGAAGACAGGCACAAACGAAGTTTCAACATTATATGAAAAAACGTTCCTAAGAGTAGACAGCCAATAGATGTTGCCTTTCATTTCCTTTTTTCATGCGGCTTCAACTTTAGGGTCGCGGAAGCTAAAAGGCTTTCATCTAGGAGTAAGAATCCACCAATTCTTGTCAAACTCTTTTCATCAATAGAAGTGGATTTTATTTTCTCCCATTTGGAGCGCTCGACTCAATATCTCAGGGCAAATAAACTTTTTATAAGTCGAGATCAAACTCCACTACAACGAAAAGTTTCTCCCCCATTACCAAACGTAAAGCCACCCCCGAATGCTACTCAAATGCCTTTTTCCTCTAAAGCAGATTCTCCATCTGGTGTCGACCAAATCCCCCCCACTATCTACAGCGGCCCCAGTTCCATCTAGCTCTTCGACTGATCACATTATCTCAGAGACGGTTAAAAATAGCCTCTTTAAAACTCCCCCACGGAGCAAGGATTGTTCAAATGCGGCACCCAAATTTACAAGGGAGCTCGATCTTAGCAGTAAAGATGAGCTAGTCCTTGAAGCACAACCGGCTCCCAGCACTCAGAATAGTGATTTGGTTAATAAACGTACATTGAATCCACCCCGTTCCCACGCCTGGCCACTCAGGTCTGACCTTGCAGTTAGGTCTAATAAGCTAGATGAGAGTTCAGGGAGGTCTTTACCTGTTCCTATCATAAATTCTCAACTTAACGCCACAGTTTTGAAGCCCTCTTACACATCAGACTGCAAAGTGCAAGTATATTGCATTGCTGATAAATTTTCCAATCCCATTGCTAGTCTCACACCCCAAATAATAAAGCCCTTTCCTGATGTTAACTGTTTCCCGAAACCATTACGTCCGCCACCTAACATAAAGTACCCCTCGTATTATGCTAACAATTCCCAAAATCCTATTTTCTTGTCTCCTACTTTTCCAACCCAACAAAATAGTTTTCCTCTTCCTGGGTCCTCCTCAAATGTTTTTCCACCTAATGCTGTATCTATAGCTAGTAATTACCCCATACATTTTAGACAACAGCAACTTTGTCCTCCACCAATTGCTTCGTTCCAACAGCTTAATTTTCCACCTCCGGCTCTTCCTTTTTTATCAGTAGCAATCAGCGGAACCTACGTATTAGGAATACGCTTAGTACTGTCTCTCTCAACGCAAGATCTGTCGTGCAAAATATGGCACACCTAAGAAGTGTAGCTGTTGAGTTTGACACAGACTTATTGTGCATTACTGAATCTTGGGCCCACTCTCTAATTTCAGACTCGGCACTTAACACAGATAGCCTCAGTTTAAACCGCCAGGACCGTGCCGACAGACGCGGCGGTGGATGTCTTCTTTACATAAGAGCATCACTTGCACAATCGCCTTATAACTTGAACATTTCCTCCTTCTCTGGAAATGTATGTTTGGCTTCGGTAATCCTTCCGCAAAATAGGAAAGCCTTAGTCGATTGTGTATATAATCCTCCTTGTTCCTACGGAAATGAAAGCCAACTTTGTGAACTCTTTGAAAAAATTGCGGAAACTTCTTTCGATGTCAAGATAATCGCAGGCGATTTTAATTTGCCAGAAATTGACTGGCACACACATACTTCTCCTCCTAAATTCCAGAAGCTGCTTGACACAATTTACTTTTCAAACCTGACTCAATTAGTTCATTCTTCGACCAGAAACGATAGTGTTTTAGACTTAATTTTTACTAATGGCACCTTCCCTTTATCTATGGATTTTTATCATGACCTCTTTGCAAGTGATCATTCATTAATCCATTGTCGCCTTCCAGTTGCCATTTCCGCAAAGCCAATAGTTCAACGTAGTATTTTTGACTTTGCTAATGTTAATAAGGATTTAGTAAATAACTTTACATGCACTCTTGATTGGCACAATATTTTTTCAAATAATGATCTAAATTTTTTCAACAATCTATTACAATGCGTAACAGAAGGTCTTCTTGACCTTATTCCTCGGAAGATGTTCAAATCGAGTACTTATTCCACCGCTATCCCACACTTTCTTAAAAACAGACTTAAAAAGTTACGGAAGCAGTTTAAAGATCCTTCTGTGAGCTCATTATCAGTTCATCTAAGAATCGTTGAAATATTTGAACTAGCTTCGAAAATGAGGCTCGCGCAAGCTAGGCGTAGAGAGTCTTTAGCTATAAATGACGTGAATTCTTCTAAATCAGTTGCTCAGATCTTCCGTCAGAGATCATCTGCTAAGTCCCACCAACTCATTCCGCCCTTGCTTAGTGCTAGCGATGCCTTCATTACTGAGGAGTCAGGCAAAGCTAGAATTTTAAATTCGTTCTTTGCCAAGCATTTCACCATTGAAACTGATCCGATCCCTTTAATTCCTTCGTTGTCTGATGCTTCTCTTAGCTTCATTAATTTTTCTCCTGAATGTATTCAAAAACTGATAAGTCATCTTCCTAACTCTCACTCAGTAGGTACGGACAATATCCCAAACTCTTTGATAAAACAGCTAAGAGAATTTCCTCCTCTGCTTGGCAAAATCTTTTCAGTATTTCTCGTAAATGGCTTCTTCCCTGACTATTGGAAAACTTCTATTATTCTTCCAGTATTTAAGTCTGGCTGTCGTTCTGACGTACAGAACTATCGAGGTGTCCATAAAACACCCTCTCTCGCCAAAACCTTCGAAAAAATTATCGCCGTAAAAATTACCGAATTTTGCAATTTCGCAATTTCGCCTTCATTCGCGAATTTTGCATAGCCAATCAAGTTATTAGCCCTTCCCAGCATGGTTTTTTACCAGATTGCTCTTGTGAAACACGTCATCTGTAGTTTCTCGATCTACTTACCTCTCTTCGTAATGATCACCTATCTGTTGTCGTTATTTATTTTGATCTTAGTAAAGCCTTTGATAAAGTGCCACATAAAAGACTCTTGATTAATTTGGAAGCTATGGGAATTCGCAGTCGACTAATAGACTTTCTCAGGTCATACCTGTCTAATCGTAAACAAAAGGTTTTGGTGGGATCTTCACTTTCCAGTGAAAGCCCTATTGTAAGTGGTGTCCTACAAGGTACCGTTTTAGGTCCTCTTTTGTTCTTGCTTTACATAAATGATATTTCAGCAGCAGTTAAACATTCTCAATCATATATTTATGCCGATGATCTCAAATGTGTATATTCTTTCAAAAAATCTACGAGCCTTCATTGCCTGGAGCAAATCCATGCTGACTTGCTTGCTCTCTCAGCTTGGAGCTCAAAATGACTAATGGAATTCTCTCCGTCTAAATGTCGTTATATGTGTTTTGGACCTGATAGGCTACCCCAACCTGTGGTCTTTCTAGGCACACCTATGACTGAATGTACCACCATCAAGGATTTAGGTTTAAGCTACACTAGTAATCTTGATCTCTCGCCGCACGCTGACAGAATTACAGCCAAAGCTGCCCAGATTTGTGGCTTTATTTCTTACAATTTCTATCTTTCTGAAATTAAATTAAGGCTCTATCGTATGTTTATACTTCCCATTCTCGAGTATTGTTGCCCATTCTTTGGTTTGATGAATGAAGCCAGTCGTTAAAAAATTGAAAATGTCCAAAGACGTTTTTCTAAAAAACATTTAAATAGAGAACATCCCAATATCTCCTACTCAGATAGATGCCAGCTAATTAACCTAAAATTTTTATGGGTTCGAAGACTAGAAGCGGGCTTCTGTCTCCTCTTTCGCATTAATCATAGTTCAAATTTTCCTCGGATTTCAACACTTACCCCTAGTAGTCGTCCATACAATCTTCGCAACTAGTCTCTTATTATACCTCCTCCAGCGTCCTCCACCTCTAAGCGCTCCCTTTTTTCGCTTCCAGGTATACTTTCCTCTGGAATAACCTTCCAATAAATATAAGATCTTCAGAAAATCTACACACCTTTAAGAGAAGGCTACGCCTTTATCTGAATACTGACTCGATTAAACTTTTATTTTCCTCATGCTTCCCAGACAACTTGTTCTATGACACTGAGAACGGGCCACGGGGAATTTAGCATGCCGCTATTAAATTTCCATATCTGTTCACGTTTCCTTCCTTTATGAGTAGTCTCGCTACCTAAGATTCCTCACCAGAAATGTTAATTATTCCAATTTTTCAGTTCATGCATCGTGCCCTCACAGAATGCGCACCATCGATGCTCTTGGCGAAACCTTCTGTATTCGCCATATACTAGTAGTCTGGTCGCATCTCCCTTACCCCATCCTCGGTTGGACTCGGATGAAGGTAACCGACCGCATCTGAGTTCCTATCGCCTCGGGACTGATCTTCATGATGCCCTCACTGAATGCGCTCCATTGACGCTCTTGGCGAAGCCTTCTATATTCGCCATATACTAGTAATCTGGTCGCATCTCATTTGCCCTATCCTCGGATGGACTCTGATGAATGTAACAGACCGCATCTGGGTTCTTGTCGCCTCGAGACTGGTTGTCATCGTGCCCTTACAGAATGCGCTTCATCGGCGGTCTTGACAAAGCCTTCTATATTCACCATATACTAGTAGTCTGGTCGCATCTCCCTTCCCCCATGTTCGGATGGACTCGGTTGAATGAAACCGACCGCATCTGGGCTCCTATCAGCTCGAGACTGGTTTTCAATTTCGCCACTTATTTTTCTTATTCAAGGCGATACAGGCTAGTCCTGACCGACCCGCCTACGTACCATTTTACGAAATCCGTTGCACAATGCCATATACAGCTGACATTTATTTCGGCCATGTTGATGTCGGACTATATTCCATTCTGTACCGCCACATGCAGGCCAGTCCTCCCTGTATTTTTTTGATGCTATTTTTCTGAGGGTTTTTTTTCTCCTGTTAAATTACTACAATCACTTTTAAATTTTGCTTTGGAGTTTTTTTACCCCTCGTTTTTTTCATTTTCATTTTGCTTAACGGACTTCTAATCTCAAAAACTATGTATTGCACTTTGTACAGATTTTGCCTTCCTCGTCTAAAATTCGCATGTAAATTTATTTTTACTTGCTTTGATGGGACCCCGACGGGTCTTTAATAAAAATAATTGAATTGAATTGACTCCCTAACCGCATCCCTCCTCACACGCTAATGGTTCGTCCGTCAATGTTCGTCCTGTCTCATCTATTAGTCTAGTGTGACTGTCTCACTCTCTCTTCTCTCTTCATTTTGTCTGACAACGGGTTGGTGTTACCAATTCGAAAATTCACGAGTACAACTCGATTTTTTCCGAAGAACCTCTTCCTTTTTCATTATATCGTCTGGGAATGCCTACCACTTCTACTCTACATATATACAACTGTCTATGTATGTATGTACATATTTGGAGGGTTCGAGGCAGAGCCCTTGATGACCCTATGTATGTACAGTGCTTTCGCAGATTCGTGCTCAAAAATAAAATTGCCGGCATTTACAATGGGATCTAGTCACAGTTCAATCGTAATCATAAGGTAGTGCATAAGGTCACTGTTAATAATTGCGGAGAATTTTTTTACAAAAATGGCTGTGCATAGTCGTGCTGTAAAAGCCGACTTCTGTCGAAAACTAGACGAGCAAGTTTTCTTTTGAACACACAAACTTTGTCAGCCGTCACCATCTCGCTTGGAAGCGAGTTCCACGGTCGGACGACCCGCTGGCTGATTGAAAATTTTAGACGATCTAAGGGCATGCGCTCATTCACGACTTTGTAGGTATGGCCGCGTAGTTAGCTTGTACGGGCAAACTCAAAGAAGTCCTTTGCTCTTAATGAGCAACCCTGGCCACGGAGAATCCGGACTGCAGTTTATTTGTCTATAAGAGAGTGGGAATAAGCAAGCAAATTTAGCCTCTCCTGTTAAGACAAATGCTTTAGACCGTCGACCGTCTTTGCCGCTCTGCGTTGCACTTGTTCGAGTACGTCGATATCCTTCCTCATCCATGGTGAAGCTGCTGGCATTCCATACACCAGATGAGGCCTTACATAGACACCAAAGAGTCTTTCGAAGAGTTCCGAAGGAAATATTTTAAATGCACGTCTGATCCAGTGTGGAGTACTAGTTGCCTTCTGGACCATCTTTCTACAGTGTTCTGGTGGCGATAGATTTGTGGTCGTCCATACACCCAGATCTCTGTGTCTTTTTACCGTTTCTAACCTCGTCCCGTCGATATAGTACTGGTGTTTGGGAGGGGCACTGCGGCCGGTGTTCAGGTGCAAAACTACGCATTTGGACACGTTAAGCTCCATAAGCCATCTGTTCGATGAAGCACACAGTTTGTCGATGTTCGACTGCATTTTCTCTGCGTCATCACCACACTTGACTTCACTGAATATTTTTATGTCATCCGCGAACATGAGGGCCTCGCAATTCACTCCACTGATGCAGTCATTAACATAACTCAGGAAGAGTACTGGGCCGCAGACAGAACCCTGTGGGAAATCACTTTCAACCTTTGCCCATCCCGACGAAGAGTTACCAACGAAGACTCTTTGTACTCTGGAGGAGAGAAAACTCCTAATCCATTTGAACATTTTTCCTTTTATTCCTATATCCCAGATCTTTTGTAACAAAAGCCTGTGTCGGACACTGTCAAAGGTTTTCTTGAAGTCAAAAAATATGACAAGCACTGGAAAACCATTATCCGTAGATCGTATCCATTTCTCGTGTGATTAAAGAACACTTGTTACGCAAAAGCGCCCTGGACGAAAGCCGTGTTGGGCATCATACAATATTTTGTTCTGTTCCAGGTACTTATGTTCTGTTCTGTCTTTTGATAATGCGTCCCATTATTTTACAGGCGATGCAAGTAGGACTGACGGAACGATAATTTTCTTAGTCTATATTAGATCATAGTCACGAGTCACAGTCATGAGTGGCGTACTTCAAGGTACGGTTCTGGGTCCGCTACTCTTCCTTTTGTACATCAATGATGTCTCGACTGAACTCGGAAGTTCGCAAACTTTTACTTATGCCGATGACCTCAAGTGTGTTTACTCATATTCTAAGGACACCGCAACTGTTTGTGTTGAACAAATTAATGCCAATTTACTACGCTTAAGAAGATAGGGTTCGACATGGCAGATGGAGTTTTCATCATCCAAGTGTAGTTTCATGTCTTTTGGTCCTGCCAAACTTCCTAGTGCCATAATTTTTCAGAATAACCCACTTTCAGAATGCCTCAACATTATACAAATACAAATATACAAATAAGCTTGCTTTATCACTTCATGCAGATAGAATCTCTGGCAAAGGCGCGCAAATACGTGGATTCATATCGCATATTTTTTTCCTTCCGGAAATGAAGCTAAGACTTTATCAAATGTTTGTTCTTCCAGTCCTCGAATACTGATGCCCTTTCTTCGGTTTAATGAAGGCCCGTGATCGCTATAAGATCGAAAATTTTCAGAGTGTTTTCACCCGGAAACTGTTCTCTCAAGTCGCACCCGGTGCTTCTTATACGCAGAGATGTCAGCTGTCGAAGATTAAGTTTTGGTGGATAAGAAGACTCGAAACTGGTCTTTGTTTCCTGTTTCGCATCAACTTTAGCTCCAGTCTTCCGCTCATTGACACTCTCACTCCGAGAGATCGGTTTTATGTCACGTGCAACTCCTGCATGGTGATTCCGCCGCCTCTTTGCACTGCATCTAAGCGCTCCCTCTGCTTTGCTTCCAAATATGCTGTCCTTTAGAATAATCTTCCGCCAGAAATTAGGTCATCGCCGAAGTTACTGGTATTCAAGTCGAAATTACACAAAACACCTTACACCGGAAAGCATAAAGGCACTGTTAACGGTCTCATTTCCGAACACTCAGCTTCATGACTTCGAGAAGGGTCCTCCTGGGATTTGGTGGTAGATCAGTTGGTAATTCTCAATTATATCATGAGAAACCCCTGTTTTGAATTGGTTTCTTAATCCACTGCTATCACTCCTCCCCCATGGCGACAATTTTCGCGGTTTTTGATATCATCTCCCGTATTCCGACCTCAAGCGGTCTGTCGACACTCACGGCGAAATCCTCAGTTTTCGCCGTCTACCATTAGTTTAGTCGCACCTCCCTTCCCCACTCCTCGGCTGAGCTTGAAGCGTGCTGTGGCCGATAGCGCCTGGATTCCTCTCGTCTGGCCTCTTGGACGCCAATGGTCTCATGTAGCTATCAGTCTGTCCAAGGCGATGTCAGTTCTGAATCCCGTATACAGTACAACATGCAGGTCAGTCCTGTCTGACCCTCAAGTCTGCCATTTATTTCTGCCTGACAATGTGCGATTATAATCAAGGCTAACATTTAGTTCTGCCCTGACGATGTCCGATTATAATCCGTTATATACCGCCACATGCAAGCCATTCCTGCCCTCGTTTTTTGTCATTATGTCTTATTGAGGGGTTTCTTCTCCTGTAAAATTAATCCAATCATTTTCGCACCACACAAGTCACTTTTCTCAAAGGACTAATACTTCAGAAACTATGAATTGCATTTTGTAAAGATTCTTCCTACCTCCTCTAAAATTCGCATGTTGGTTTATTTTTACTTGCTCTGCTGGTACTCCGACGGGTCTTTAATGAAAAATTATCATCATTATCACTACTCATATAATGTCACATTCACAAGAACGATATGATACATGATTCAGTATAATTTTGACAGCTTTGATTGTGACTTTACATTGAATGTCTCTCACTCCTGATATATATATTCACCTTTTCCAGCTCTTAAACCACATAATTATACCAAGCCTCCTGAAAAACTCGAAAGAAATGTTCGACCACCACTATATGGCTGGCTGACTACCACCAACTGCAACACACCACAATTTATCCAATTGAAAAATAACTTAAAAGTCAGTCCGATATCAAAGTTCTCCAATTTCCATGAAGGACATATTATTACTGCCCCGACCCCCCCCCCCAGAAACTATCAAACTGCACACTTAAATTTTTATATTGTACCTATCGTTCTTTCTTAAAGCTTTTGTGCTGATTCTTCCTTGGAACTCAGGTATTTTGACTTAAAACAAACTCCCAATTCGCGTTCTATTGGCTAAGCAGACACCAAAAAATGAAGTCAAAGTGCAGTCAAAATGGATGAGTTTGTTTAAGTTTGTTTTTCTGTGTTCAAGGGAGACTGACAGTGCCCAAGGGGCGCTATCATAAACCTACTCTATTTTATTCAAAAATTATTAACACTCCTTCATTCCTACGACTGGACTGATTTCTTCTTCAGTTATGATGTAAATGTTTGCACTGCAAAACTATACGAAATTTCGGATCCGCTTATTGCTCCTTATTTCCGCAGTAAAAAAAATAACTAATGTTGAGGATGGGGTTTTCCTACCCTTACCCTTTCGTCGCAGGTTGCACAGACTGTCATGTCGATCCCATCTTCAGAACGACGTTTATGTTCTGCCCTATATTTGTGATGTTTTTGAGCAAACTAAGAGTAGTCTGAAGAAAAACAGCCAGCCGCAGAGGTTCAATTCACCGAAAACCGTTTGTTAAATGCCTTGAAACGTTTTTCCCGAAATGTACGAACTGAAAGAAAAACGCAACATCCCACCCTCCGAGACTCTCTCGGAAATCCTATAGTTGATGCTCAGAGAACCGCTGATAACTTCAATTCATTCCTGTCCAAAACGTTTATTGAAGACTCGACCAGTCCGCTTCCGACCATCCAGGCATTGACCGAGACAGTCCTAGAAACTATAACTTTCAGTCTGTGGGATGTGACTGTTGTGATTTCAGCGTTTTCGCCAGTCTTATCACCCAGGAAGCATTTTAAAAGCCGATGCAAATTCGAGTTTCCCATCCATCTTATGTAATATATTTAATCTTGCTGTTGAAAGTAAAACTTATCCTACCTTGTGGAAAGAATAACACATTTTGCTCATTCCCAAGCATGGTTTATCTACATCATTTGATGGTTTTCGGCCAATAAACACCCTCCCCGCAGTTTCGAAGATCTTAGGGACATTGATAAAAAATAAGGTAATGTGTCACTTAACAGAGAATAACCTATTGAGCGTTGTTCAGCATAGGTGTGATAGTATGCCGATGCGTTTTGGCGCGCTGACATGGTAAACAGGATCGGGTCCAACGCCGAACATCCCGGTTGATGTTTGGCCAGACAAATCGGTCAGTGATTAGGTTCACTGTCGTCCAGACTCCAGGGTAGAATAGATTGTGAAGGGCGTTGAACACCTGTCGTCGTAAAGTTGCTGGGACAAAAGCACGTTCGCGTCCGGCAGAAAGGTCACACGTTATAGTGCCATTGCAAGTGGGAAGGGGGACAACATGAAGGCGTAAAGAAGAATCCTCATGGCGATATTGGAAGAGTTCGCCATCTGATCCTTGAGCATCCGCCATGAGTGTGAAGTCTATGACGTCTGTTGTGACGGAAGCCATCTCGATTCCTGAAAGAGCATTAGCAGCCACATTTTCCTTACCATGGACATGTTGGATGTCGCAGGAAAACTGTGAGATGAAATCGAGATGACGAATTTCACTGGGCGCGTATTGATCGGGAGAGGCCCTCAGTGTAAAAGCGAATGACTTGTGATCTGTTAGAATGGAAGCTTCGTGACCTTCGAGGAAATTTCGGAAGTGCCGGATGGATAAGCAGACGGCGAGCAGTTCTCGGCCGAAAACACTGTAGCGGGTCTCTTCTGGGCTTAGCTTCTTTGAGAAGAGAGCCAGAGGCTGTAGAACACCACTACCAGTTTGCTGATGTGATGCGCCAACGGCAGTGCTGGAAGCGTCTGCCATGAGAGTTAGTTGGGCATCAGCGAGGGGGTGTGCAAACAGTGTTGCGTTCGCAAGTGCGATCTTGACGTCATAGATGGACTTGATGGCCTCCTCAGTCATTACTAGTGTCTTCTTGGAGTGGGCCAACAGGCTGTTGAATTGCTGCAGTATGGTGGCACCATAGGGAAGAAAACGGTGACAATAGTTCACCATCCCCAAGAAACGGCGAAGTTGGTTGATGTTTGTTGGGACGGGGAACGTTGATATGGCCGAAACCTTTTATGGGACGGACTTAATCCCATCAGAGTTCACTTTGTGACCCAGGAAGATTGGACTGGGGGCTCAAAACTCACATCTAACAGCATTGATTACAACGCCGAAGGAGTCGAGCCGTTCGAAGAGTTGATTTAAATGAGATCGTATTAACTTCATTATAACAAGCGCTAGACACATATAGCCCAAGCGGTCCAGAGCGGGTTCGGTTGGCAGGTGCTGGCAGGGAAACGCAAGAAATTGCTTGAAACCAATTATTGATGTCTTCGAAATCTCATCAAGGCATCAAGTTCTAGTCCATTCTAGTTAAATTTTTCGAGAACGTAGCTCGTATCACATAAGTGTACCTTTGTACTGAAGTGGCCACTTCAACGCATAGGTGCGTTTATTGACCTCAATAAACGCGAAGTCTCACAACGGACAATATATATATATATAATGGTAGAGCGCTCACCGATCGTTCATACGAAACTCACTCGTTCCGTTGTGCCTTAAGGGCTCTCTCTCGAGCCCAAACAGCAGCCGCACAGCGACGCATGATATATGGGCAGAATGGCATTACCGACAAAGACAAGCGAGACTGGAATGGCCAATTCTGGCTTATTAGCCGTCTTCAGCCAGTCATACCCAAGCCCGAAGTGTGGAACACCCGAGCCTCGAACTCGCGACGTGTTACCTAGAAGTCCACGCCTCTAACCAATGCGCCACGAGCCCGTTGCCCTGTTGGTTTTCGATCGGGAATATACAATGGTAGGGGGCGCTCACCGATCGTTCGCATGGAAATCACTCGTTCCGTTGTGCCTTAAGGGCTCTCTCTCGAGCCCAACCAGCAGCCGCACAGCGGCGCATGATATATAGGCAAAATGGCATTTCCTGAACCCATTGCGTCCTCACTGGTTAGCGTTGCAGTTAGTTCCGTACCGGTGACCTTGACCCTCCAGTTACATTTCTTGGGAGTGATACTTGGTGATTTTACGTTACTTGGATGCCTTTTAAAATTTCGTTCCCGGTAAATTGCTGTTTTAGTCTACCTTCAAACAAAGCTCTTTAATTTTAGGCTATTTTCTGTGTATTCGGTGTATTTGACAGAAAAAGACTTCGCCTCTGAACTCCCTATTTGTGCATAAAATTTAAAAAACTACCAACAACTTAAAGAAATTACAGCAACAAGTAAATGCAGATATCGATTCACATAGGCCACTGGTATTTAAATGGATAAAAAGTCACTTAGTCCACATGTTGGTATAATATATGTCTGTCAAGCCGATATTTAAATGCCTCAAAAGACTGAGACATTATAATTGTCTCGGGCAGGTTGTTCCACGGTTCCACGACACGGTTGGAGAACAAATACTTTCTCACATCCAATCTTCATTTGAGAACTCGTAGTTGGAAGGTATTCCCCGGCGGACATTTTAAGTGGCGAGTTGGCAGTGTCGTCACACCGGGGCACAGTCCAAGCCACGCACGATCCAGAAATTTTACATCAAGTCTCCACGCAACTGCCTATAACTCAGGGGGTAGAAATTAAGATTATTTAGGCGTGTCTCGTAAGAAAGTGTTCTTTGATCTCTTGCTCATTGTACGGCCTTCCTCCGCACCAGTTTGAGTAAATTGTAATCCTTCCGTGTCCATGGTCCCCAAGCCTGGATTCTATATTCAAGCTGTGGCCTTACAAAAGTGCCAAGGACTGTGGAGAAGCATTCTTCATCGAAGACTGTGGATGCCCGTCTGGTGGCGTACAGCATTAAATTTGCAGCTTTCGCTGCCTTACGACATTGTGTAGCAGGCTTTACGGCATTTGCAATCCAGATTCCGAGACCTTTCTGAGTTTCTGTTTCTCGAAGCGACATCTCGTCTAGATAATATTGCCGCGCATCGTGGATCGGATGTCGATTCTCGAGACACAGTCTTGTACATTTGTTCAAATTGAAGGATGGGA
>CACRXP010000322.1:451537-464175 GCA_902702965.1 Spirometra erinaceieuropaei | reverse complement strand
ATTCCAATGCGAATTTTTCCAAAAGAAATACACCCGGCTAAGCACGAACCAATACATATTTTTTGGTGGCAAGCAGAACGCTTTAAATACATCATTGCTGTGAAGGTTGACGAACAAGATCATTATTTCCCAGTCCTTCAGACTGAATGGCAAATAACACGAATAATGGCACAAATGCAGTCCACAATACAATAACAATACAATACCATAGCAAAAAGCACAAAAGTTGTTTAGACAAACAATTTTAAAAACGCCATCTACAGCCAGTAAGTGTACTATGACGTAGAAAGCAGTCTGCAAAATCGCTTTATGAAATTTATCACTATCTGCCTTAACATAAAAATGCACAGGAGAAGAGCTCTTCCATTCCTATATAAAGACAAGCATGCGGATGTTTCAAAAATACAAAAACAAGCTTCGTGCTGAGGTTTAAGACATTTAAAACGATTTTTGCCCGGTTTTAATTTAAAACATGCAGACACAGCCGGTTTTATTGGCACCAGCAAATTCTCCGACAGCGTATAACCTGCAACCCATTGTTGCATCATGCTAATGACGAAAGTCTACAGCAACTTAAATTTACACAGAAAAATCGATGCCAAACTGCAGGGTCATTACCTGGCGCACACAAATTAATCAATAAAAATAATAAATAAAAATGTATTTTCAGGAAAGAAGACTAAAGGTTACACGCAAAAATAGGGAGCGTAAACCTAAGGACTGAGGATTACGTGGGCAAGTCGAGGTCGACCATATGGTCCAGCTGTTTGCATAAGTCGGCTTTCTCCCACCGTATACAAGCTGCCTCTGTGTGGCGCAATTTCCGAATTTTTTATGGTCGAACGAGAACTCGTAGGAGTGTTTGTGGGTCCACAGACTGACTGCTGTTTGGGAGGTGTTTCATGATAAAAGGACGAGGGATTTATTTTGCTGTCTTAATAGCCATTTAGACAAGTGCTCAACTTTTTAGTGTTAGGTTTTCCTTTTTGTCTCTTTCTCGAATTATGTTTTTAAATTATTATTATCTTTTATTAACTCGCGTGTCCTATCGAATGACCTTGTGTATAGTACTGATCTTCTGTGCAAAGTTAACCTGCTGTAAGCTGTATGGCCTCATTATTCCAAATGCAGATTCCAAAAACTGAAAAACCTTTCTGTAACATATCGCCACATAAACATAAAGACTGTACATTAGTCAATCCTGTTCCTTTCTCCAGCTTGAAGCAGCGATTTTGTGAGAACGACGCGCCGGTTGTTGTGTAAAGATAAACAAACAAATAATAAAGCGCTTGCCCGACGAACACACAGGAGGCTTAAGCAGCCATTTTTGGCCTATTGACCAGTTATACCCCAGTGCGGTAGTGCGTCAACGGCCGCCATGTTTCACGACCGTTGTGGCTTGGCTTCTGACCTCCTTAATGGTAACAAATTCGTCAAATTAGCAAGACGTCTTATGTAACTGCCTACCTATGATACCAGTGGGCTACCTACCGTTAACGACAGTTGGACAGTGCGGAGTTTGGCTGACAACAAACTCCCTAGCGTGTCCAGGAGGCAAATTTTACACGTGTCTAGTCTGATTTTGGACAAAATATCAGCGACAACTCTGGCTGTGAAATAATCAATATTAGATTTTCGATAACCCGAGGAGATTATTACAGGCTTTAAGGGAAGCGTCGGAACTTGTTGCAATGAATAACGCTGAAGCATTTGCACTGCAGTTATACCCCAACCACAGGCCGGAATAGATTCAGATTTTAGCCGGGTGTCAGTTAATTTTAAATTTGGCGAGTACTAAGTCACTGGGCTAAAGTCTCTCACTGGATGTGTGAATATCCAAAGCATGTCCGATTGGTAGGTTACATTTGGAGTTGCGCGCAAGAGACAGTGTTTTCGAGAGCTATGCCAGGTTATGCCTCAGCACGGAATATGGAGCGGGATGTCGTTGGACTTGTTGATAGATTGAGGTCCCGTGAACCATGACTCAAGCAACTCGCGGGCCATGCGATTATCCCCTCTCGCGAGAATTTCGGCCTCATCGAACTTGAATGTGTGGCCGGGTCTCGTCGAATGGGCCGCGACATGAGAGTTGGCGTCATTTCTCCGTACCGCTGCTGCGTGTTCGGCAATTTGCGTTTGGAACCGTCTTCCAGTTTCGCCGACGTAGTTGCTTTGTCCGCAACTGTACCAGATCCGGTAAACGACACCAGATGTTTCTTGCTGTGGCAGTAGGTCTTTTGGTCTCATCCCCTGACGCCTCATGGTGGCCTTCCGGGAAAAACTGTCGGTTATCATAGAAGACTGGTTGATGAATGATCGATAAATTATGTTGTTTTACCATCATAACAACGCAACTAAAAGTTATCAAAGTTGGCCTAGTGCATCATGGGGATTTTTGACTGCTCTTGAAAGTCCTTGGACGGTGGAAAGTGGATGCCCAATAAGCAGAGTCTGAAGTTATTGAAAATGGCAGGCAGAAGGGACGGAGAAGAATTCCAGCACACACTGACCGTTCACACATGTAGGCGGAGAAGAGGCTCATATAAGAACGTATGTAACAGAAGGCAGTCAATACACTACATGTTAGTCCAATCGTTCATTCAACAGTCCGACCCTGATTAAGTACAATTAAGGATTTTGGTAAACATTCAATGCCCTATCTGTGTTAGGCGTCCCAGGGCTAGGCCTGGTGAGTTCTAACTTTCGATGAGGGGCAAGATATGTAGGGGTCTCCAGTCAGTGGGTACATAGTGCCTGATGTGGCAGGTCTTTAGTGGGCCTAGTCAATCGATAAAGCCATCCCACGCTAAGACCACGTCAGAAAAAGCCAAGCTAAACGCCCGCTCCAGAATGGAGTTGACGGTCAACGTCGCCCAGCGAAGAAAGGCAATGGGCGAAAATTCAGGTAGTTAAACCGAAAGTCACACCCGTTGGAGCCTCCGCGCAACTGTTACATAAATACCAACTTAAACAAATGTGAAAAAATGCGTGTCTAGGAGATGGTTAACACATAAATTTACTCTAAAGAGTTGTGTATAAACAGGAAAGTAAAAAAGGGCTACCACAGGTCGCCCCTAAAACGGGCAGCGTGGTAGATGCACTGGACTAACATGAGGCTGCATCGAATACTGGCAGATGTAGTCGGGAATGCGCATTTATAACAAATGGAAACGTTCGGATTGCGGTAGCAGGCCCAGTTGTCAGCTGTCACCGGGCAAATTGGGATCCCTGCCGCCCTCCACTTTTGCTGTTATTTAAAATCCTGACCAACTGTCTGTTATGTTTGTGGCGTTACGCCTAGATGCATCGCGGTGCACTAAGAGATCTCAAGGCCGACAAGGACATCGTCATCGTGCCGCGGAAAAGGGGCGTTCGACCGCCGTAGTGGACAGAACGGACTACCTTCAGAAGGCCAAAATCCTACTGGAGGAACGCCAGTTTTATGTCCCATGTGAAACCAATCCCGTAAAAACGCTGACACGCGAAATTAATGCAACACTGTCGGCACTGGAGAACTCGGGTGCAATAAAACCGGTCGACCGACGCACGGCGAGAGTCCAAGAAACAGCCTTGGCCCGATTCTATGGTCTCCCCAAGGTGCAGAAGGAGGGCGCTCCTTTCCGCCCATTGTATCGCTCAAAGGCACTCCAACGTACGGACTGACAAAATGACTGTTTTTGCACCTCAGATTTCTGACCGCTGATTTGGAAACCACCGCCTGTTCGTCAACACAATTCCTGAAGAAGCTTAAAGGAGCAAGTCTCCTGCAAAGTGAGGTAATGGTATCTTTTGATGTCGCCTATATCTTTACTTCTATCCCCCAGGATCTGGCAATGGAGACCGTCGAGCTACTCCTACGAAGCAAATACAATGAAACGGAGAATCGTCTCGGACATGCCAAAATCCTTCAACTCCTTAAGTTCTGTCTCAGGACGTACTTCACGTCTGACGGAACAATCTACGAGCAAGTGAATGGAACACCAATGGGCTGGCCGATTTCGGGAGCGAGTTTTCGTCGTGTCAGCCACCTGCCTCCACTCTCGCCTCCGGTCTACCCGAGTTTGTCACGACACCGGGACCAAACGTATGAGAAAGAGAGCTTGTGGTGGATGTTGCCCATGTCTGCCATCACTATAAACTAATTCAAGCGCAGTTAGCTTCCCTAGTTTTACCCTTTGGAGGTGCATGATGTGGAAATCGTCGGTCACGACAATCAAACTACCGAGTCGCGTCACTGGATCTCCCAGCAATTCCTGTCTGCTTTCCGGTAGATACTTCGATTTAGAAATTGTAGCCTTTTAATCTCCTTAGAAATTTACTGAAAATTTGGAGTAGATCAGTATATTTAAGGTCTGTACGCTCAAACCTTAGTTTTTATGCATTAGTATTTGGGTCGAAATCCATCATCCACAGCGGATTACCGCGTAATATTCATTAACTGCCGAAATTTTGCACTTAGGTTTGCGGCCGATTTTGTTAAACTAGCTCGGAGACAACACCACAGATAGCTCGACGATGAAACGGAGGTCGAATGTCAACCCTTTTAGAAACATTTGCTCGACAAACTCTGCTTAAATAACACCATTATCGCAAAAAAAGACATCATACTCCCAGTGCTGACTAAACTTGCACTAGGGGCTGTGCACGATGCAAATTGGTTGGGAGCCACTTATCTCAGAAACACCATCACAGATAAATTAGCCTGGTTGATCAACTTGCAACGTGGTCTTCAAAACTGTCTAAGCTTCTAAGAGGAACCAGATGCGCTTGCATAACCATTGCCAAGCCGTAGTCAGTGTTACCCCATTGATTACAAGACTGTGGATTCGCTGCGCTGTCTGAATAATGATCAGGGCAAAAACCCGGTAGACCGCATCCTTTGTAAAATAAAAATTGACTCAGTTTAGCGAAAAGACCGTTCACAGTGCACTGAGCACAAAGTGAACGAGCATGGTCTTGGCTAACGTCTTGTTGTGGACCCGACTTGGGTCTTCGTCAGTTTTCACGTAGACCTAGGAAATGACCTTGAGTAAAACATGCTCTACAGAGCTCATCTCCAACTCCCGCCGGATCGAAACAGACGTCACAGGAAATACCAGTTTTTTAAACATTTTTTTCCATTTTCTTCTAAAACGCGGATTTGCTTCATCACCCATCCACCTGAACAAATGCCACTGTAAATCCAGCGTCTAGAGCAACCTATTTGGCCAGTTATATGCGTATCGCACAAAACCAGATGACGGCTAGTGTGTATGGATTTTGCAACTAAATCCATACCGGGGAAATATCGCTTAGGAATTCATGAATATTTCAACAAATTCGCCGCTTATGTCCTGTCGGCATGTCGTGTTTGTATGATGTTTTTGAAAATGCACCGTGTTGTGAAAAAGCCATGGTAAAGCTCATGCAGTTTCGTTCCCTCGTCCCAGCTGCTGTTGGATGAGGCCGTGGAGCAGAACACAGCTTCCTCGAGCCCAGAATAAACCTGAACACTACTTGAATTCCGACTGCAAGTTCCATTTAACTGTTAACTTCCCAGGTCGGTCAGACCTACCTACTGCACGCTGAGGCTAACCTTCCGAACTATATCTGTTCTGAAATTTAATTCTAAAAAAACTTCGTGTTATCGGCCCAGTGTGCATCCATGAAAATCTGCAGTTAAACAAAAACTATGGTACTCAAGTAGCTATTCCGTTCTACATTCAGATCTGCTCCCATATATCCGTAGGAAACCTGCCGATTTTGAAGAGGTAATTAAAAGCAGTTGAATGTATCCACCATAAGAGCACATCCATCCGACAACGACGATATTCTTGACTAATACTAATACGTCTGTTGGACAATCCTCAAGGCTAGATGATACTTGGTTCGGCGTATTATTCTGAAAACTATTCAAGTCTGTGCCTCCACGACTCTGTATTGACAACCACCGAATACTTTAAGGCGTAAAGTTGACTTGGCATTACTTAGGTGGCCTTTCTGCATCGAAGATATAACACAAATATAACACAGTTTACGTAAAAAAGGCTGTAAGTGGAGTTGAGAGAAAAATATCGCCTCTGGCGTTACCGTCTTGAATAACCCTGACGACTGCCAAGGTCTTGCTGTTTAATGCATATACACAAACCAGGAATTCGGGTTGGCTCCCGCTACTGCTGCATGTCTGTCTTGAGTTTCAGGAAGACAAGTGTTCCGGGGAGACAGGATTTTTCTTCTTTTGGCTATCGTTGAATTTTAATCAGTAATTGAGTGGGCTTTTAGTTCAGACGAATAAACAGAGGGGTCTTCGATGAACGTTTATGGCTCACTAGATGTCAGTTCTGACCACTAAACAATCCCAGTTTCCCTTCTTCATATCGGTAATGTTCTTCTGCATATATTACCTGCCGCTGTACGAGTGCTGTGGGATTCCAGAAATTATGGTCCTTGTAACATGAGCAAGGAGCATATCGTGTGTTTAGCACGCTTAGACGAGGTGCATAGCGTTGTCAGTCATCGAGCCCGCGTCCAATATCGCAACGGCTTAAGGCGTGGGTAAAGCCTGACCACTACGACAGTCAGGCTCACTTCCGAACAGGAAGAGGATAAGTGGAACGCCATTTGGGAGGAGGCTGTATTCTGTGCAGAACTGTTAGGAAAGAGGTTGGTAGGATTTAACAGTCGGATGATGGCACGTCCGGCACCGCAACGTCTGCAAGTGTCTTAGGAAGACAAGTGTTTCGGGGAGACAGGATTTTTCTTCTTTTGGCTATCGTTGAATTTTAATCAGTAATTGAGTGGGCTTTCAGTTCAGACGAATAAACAGAAGGGTCTTTGATGAACGTTTGTGGCTCACTAGATGTCAGTTCTAACCACAGAGCAATCTCAATTTCCCTTCTCTTTATCGGTCATTTCCTGCATATATTGCCTGTCGCTGTACGAATGCTATGGGAATCGAGATCCAGCCTCAAAGCGCAACAGGACGAGCGGGTCCCGTCATCCGATCAGTGAACGTCGATATTGCCAATCCCAACCGACAGAACAAGAGGTCTGTAAACAAACGATTGGAGTGTTGGATGTGCTACTGCCTACCAGTCAGAAGAAGGCAAGTTCGAGCCTCGGATTGCACCGAGCCCGGAGTTGGGTAAGGCTGGCGGACGATGACTGGTAGGCCAGAAACGACCATACCAGTCTCCCTAATGCTTATTGGTAATCTGTTCCTGGCTAAACTGTGTACTATTGGTAAATGTTCACTATAAATGCGTAAGACATGCTTGGATTTGCCAGTTAAAAACCGACGCAAATGAAGGAACTCGTGAAGTATGAGAATATTTCGTTAGGTTTCTGTTCTGAAATACATAGCCGAAAAATAAGCATTTCGACGTTCTGTAAAACCTACACGTTGTGTATTTGAGAAGCTACGATAACCCCACTTCAGAGATAAGTCTAGTCCTTTTAAAATTTATTACGCTTACTGTTCTTATTTATCACCAATATCCATGCGAGTTTATAAAAGATGTATTCTCATTTTAGATCATCTTCAAATGCTTTCCTGTATCATCTAATATTTTATGTTCTATGAGTCACTGCATCCGTTCCCCATGTACGCGCCTTATGTGTTTCGTAAAGATCAACGTTTGTGGACTCAAGAATAAATATTCCCAAGCCAATTTATAAAAATAACATGCCTCAGTCAATTTTATTATCAAAAACCAAGGTGGATATTTTAAGCTTTGAAAAGGGCATAAGAATCAGTTTTCAGGTTTCGCAGTTGTAAGCAAGTATTAATTTAAGTGATGAACCGGTTGGCCATTTGCTGGAGATTTCGAACGCCTGAATCTCTTCAGGTCGACTTACAACATCGACCCCAGATCGCTAAAATGACAGTGCAATTGAGTTGGTTTTAGAGGCAATCAGCATAAATAAGAGATGAAAAGTCAGTGGATTACAAAGACGGTTTAGATGTGCAACAACCTACGTATGGATAAAATCAATATTTTTTTCTCAGAACGTCTTCTTTAACGTTTACCTCGACAATCAATGCATAATTTTTTGTGCACACTCTTAAAAGCAATTACGTGTAATACCCATTTTGAACAAATTACTTTAAATATAAACTACAGTACCTGTGCTAACTAATGAAATGCAGAGGTCAAAATTATAGTGGAAAATGTAGCGTATTTTTGGTGTCGTTATTTGTGTTTATTTAGTTGAAATAAGGACGGAAAGACCGTTTTCTGAAGGAAAGTTTGATACGGTTCTGTCTATTAAATAGAAAACGGGCCGTATTAAGGCGAAATCGGAGGATTCCTGATATTCAAGCAGTTTTCTACGCTATTAAAGCTTTCGGATGGAAATTCTTTGTGTTACCTTATTAATCTGTTTAAGAAGATTAATAAAAGGACGAAATTTTTTAATAAACTTTCGAACAAAAAGAAAAAATTAAATTTCAATATCAACAAAATCAGAGAAATGCAGATAAATTATTTCTTATTGTGTTCAGGAAATAACGTGCGATTTTTTATCTAAAAATTCTATTTTACAAATTCGTAAAGGTTTATGTTTCAAAATACCGAAATAAAAAAGTTTATCAGTGTGACTGTGGCGCATTATTAATGATAAAACTGTTCTTAGAAATCAGATAGGGGGACCAAAACGGTCCACAAGTAAGCAAGACGACGATTTTATTCGTCGTACATTAAAAAGGTTCATTACATGCCCACTGAGACCATTCAGCGGGAACATCTGCCGATGTTTTCTATGAACATCATTAGAAAAAGGATGAAGGATTTTGAACTGAAGCGGCGGAAGGCCATGATTAAGCCATATTTAAGTAGAAAACTAATTAGAGAACGGCTTTTATTTGCTAAGAATTATATTGATTACAGATCTTCATTTTGGAAGAGCATTTTCTTCTGCGATGACGTTCTATTTTTAGACAAGCCTACGAAATCGCTCCAAACCGTCATATGTGGAAAGAACTTCCTAAGAGAACACACTACACCGACGGCAACATTCAAGAACTGTCGGCGGATGATGGTTTGGATGGCGATTAAATTCGGTGAGCGGCCTGTCTGGCGGTCAACATCCGACACCATCAACAGCAAGGTGTTCATTGCAATTGTCAAGGATGCTTTCGGCTACAACGGCATAAGTCGGCGCCGAATGGATACTGTAATTTTGCAGGAAAATGCACCTGTCCACCGCTCTAAAGAGGTACGAATTTGATGCCGCTTGCAAATATAATCTAACATTTTAGACAACAACCACGCTCTCCGTAATTGGCCTCCAATCCATTTTCATCCCGTCCAACAGTCCCGATTTGAATCGTATCGAAAATCTTTTTGGAATAGTCAAAAGAAATTGGCACAAAGCTAAGAAGACTCTTTCAATGCAGGAAAAATTGGATTTCATACTCAATAATTACATTTTACGATCCACCATAGATAACCTTGTCATGTCTATGTCGGACAGACTTTCTGCTGTTATTAATTCGAATGGACAATCTACAAAGTACTAATTTTTTGTATCTGTTTCTGTCCTTAATTATTTTTGTCCTTTTATGCGCCCTCCTCCTTTATACGTCCTCATACGTAGCCTTTATTAACTTGGTTGTAATATAGGCGTTTCTCGAAAATGTGACTTTTGTTGAAAATTATATATTTTTATCTCAGTAAATAATATTTTCTTAACCAAATTTTGCTTTATTTCTTCGATACATCGTTTATTTTCCGCTATCAGACTTTGGGAGCCGTAGTGTTTACCGATTTTGCGTTAAAGTCGTTAACCTGTGTTAATTCGTGACATTTCATGAGTTAGCACAGGTACTGTAGTTTACTGTCAATTTACAACCTCTTAAACCAGAATTTATATCACTTTTATCACGACCGCTGAAATGGTCTTCAATCTGATTTTCAAGTTTTTCGCAAAATTTGAAAAACACTAGTCAAGGTAGAAACCCGTCGACAATGTCATCAATAGCATTATATACGATCTTGTAAGGAAATGCAATCTCTGATTGCCCGAACTCTCAACAACCGATTTGAAGGTGTTTCCGTGGGTGAAAACAAGTCGATTTACCTCCTTGTTGTGCTTATTGTTTTAAATGAAACGTTCAACATGACAGTAAAAACTGAGTCTGATTCTACTCCTTGACCATTTCTTTTATTTCAAACTTCCTCATTTAAGGCAACTTATTCCAGTCGCACATGCTACAGCACTTCAACATACCAAAGCCTCTTGATCCAGTGCCTACCCTCTGATTATACAACTTAAGGAAAAGTAAGAAATTGATATAGGGTGATTTTAATGCTACGTTTAAAGTCTCTGATTGCGTGATGACTTTATCATGGTGTTAGCAAATGTTTCCCCCCCAAAATAAGTGTTTTAAAATTAACGCCCGTTAAATCGTCCGGTGGGATATACCGGCTAACGTTATCCCGTACAAAACTTATTCCAAAAAGTATGGTTAGTAATGTGGATTAAATTTTGGTCGGAATAGTTAAGTTTTGGTAGTAAACCATTCTGACATCACTTATAAATTCCTTTTATAGGCAACAATTCACTGCGAATTCCCCAGTACCCTTCCGCATATAATACTGAAATGACCTCATAGAGCATCGCGTTAGATATTTCCACTTCAGCAGATAGCCTCAGTGAACTTATTTGGCGTCCGAGCGCATTAACGCGGTCATCTCTTACGGGACTAAATCAGAAACGACTTTTTCACTGATGCTAGTACTCATGCGTAACGCATTGTTTGCAGAGGTTTCCAGCTGAATAAGCGGCATATTACCGAGTGCAAAATTCAAATTTTCCGTCACATAAAATAACTAAAATGTCTATCGGAATAAATTAAAAAGGTATTCCGCCGCAGGCTAACCATGCGTTTTCGAGTACGAATGTGGGAAAACCCGCATTCTGGGGCGCCATCGCTTTGCACTGATGGGAGGTCGCATCATTCTTAAAAGTGTGAAGAAATTACAAATCACAGAAAGAGCCCGTCGCGGCGCTTACCTTCCAAGTTGGCTCATCGCCATGTCCTCCATGAAGTAGCTTGCGCCTGTTCCTTCTGACCACTGGAAGTCCTCGATCATAACGTTCTGGTTGCGTCTTCTCATTAGAACAAGGACGAGGAGAAGCAGGAGAATGAACGCGAGAAGGACACCAATCACGATGCCGGCAATGGCGCCTCCGCTAAGGCCACCTGTGAGCTGGACGTCAACTCCGCCATCTGCCGAAGACAAACACAAGCTTGAACTGCAATGAGTATTACTCATATCAAATGTAAAGTCTACAAAAGTCTCTATATTTGGGCTATGAACTCAGTAGCAGTTAAATATTGGATAAGCACGTGTTAGGAACAGTAAGTGCTGTCTTTCCATGACAAGACAGAGTCTTTATGTCAGACTCCTCGATGAGGACGAAAAAAAGGCCGGAATATCCGGAACATCTCCATTGTCCTCAATCACGGCGGTGTTAATGCCGAAGTCCTAAAACCTACTGGTACGAATGCGAAACATGGTCGTTGAACGTGAAAGCAGAAATTCACGGATGGGCAGTAATTCTCTGGAAACATTGGCGGAATTTCATCGATTCATTTTCAAAGTATAAACGGCTGTTCAGGAAGGGTCTCAGAAGAAATTAGCAGGAAAATTAATCCTCGCCGGCCGTCTGCAACCTCTTATAAACACGCCACTGGACAAAGGCACCATTGCTTACATAAGGTACATATTTCTAGTTGACTTTCCATGGCTGTGTTGTCTTTGTCAAAATTTATATGAACAATTCAAGCAAAGTTCTCTTTTCATTCTACTTTTTAGGAATGTCGTTCCCCCATATTTCCCTATTGTTTCCATCCTGTAAACAGCCAAAACCTACTCAGACGCTGAGAACGTGCATTTCCCATCACATAAGACACGATGGACTCCATTTTTACTGCAATATTCTCTAATAAGCACTGTGAGAAGAAGTATAGACGTGCAAATTTATTTAAAAAAACCCTTATGTAATTCGAAAGTCTTCACAACAATGAAAAACGCTGGGGGCATCTACAGCACATAGGACTTATTACAATCTCTTTAAAATCCGTTTCTCTTCTTTCTTCAAATATTCTGCTTATGGGTGACACAATCCGCAACATTTCGTTTCGCAGATCGGAGAGGGGACCATCTCCTCAGTAAATTTTCCCCCAAGACGAAAATTTAGTTCACTATGCTGATAATGAGTGCAAACACCATTTTCTTCGACGAAATCAAGCCCACACCGCAGGGAAGTCTTGCAATGAGTTTGTTGGAGTATGGTAGGCCTACGTCCCTTTCAGCTACTGAAACAAAATAGAACCGTAACAAAAGGCCTCTAACGTCAGTAGTAAGAATGTTTGGAGAGAGCTCTTGCTGTTACACACCCAACGCTAATCAAGAGAAAAATATGTCATTCTGCTGCATTAAAGCGGGGGAAGCCAACAAATAGATTCGAGATTTGGGGTGGAAATTTTCGTCGTATCAAGCCTATTCACCAGATTGCGAACCAAATAATTATAATTTCTTCAGATTTCTGCAGAACTACGTTGGCGAAATAATCATTTGAAATATTAGTGACATCAAAACCAGGTTCGCGGAACTCTCTGCATCACAGCAAAACCACATTAATACAAAGAG
>CACRXP010000322.1:423258-451472 GCA_902702965.1 Spirometra erinaceieuropaei | reverse complement strand
AATCAGCCCTTCCATTAGCGTCTGACGATTTAAGTTTGCAAGATGTATACCTTCTGTGTAGAAAAAATCACATACTCTTTTATGCCTTCGAGAATATACAAAGAAGAGTGAATGCGGACTATGCCGTATACTTAATGCGTACCATCAATAGACGTACAGGTACGATTATGCCTGAATAAACATTGTAAAGCCAAAAAAACTCATGATCAGGGACGTTTTAAAACCGAAAAATACACTTTCTTTGAGTATAATATTATAGAGAAGACATGAGTTTCCACCAATCACCTCATCGTCTTGCTGATGAATAACTCAGTAGACGCGTAACGACTATTTATGGCATAGAAGAATAAAAATTTCTTGCTGAAATAAAGGAATCGAGAGTAGTGAATTTTACGCCCACAAATATTATTCAAAGCAGCATTACTTGATATCCCTGTAGCACTAGAAATAGTGTTTAAGCAAAATGTTACATATGATGTCCATATGATGCACATATGTTGTCCACATTTTGCCTCTGTTAACTTCCTACCGACATCTGCATATCGAAAGTTTTCAAACACCCGAACGCACGTAACACTAATTCATGACAATAAACACGTTGTAAACCCAACAATTTGACAGAGGAGTGTTATTTGGTGACTGTAATGGTAATGTATATAAAAAGGCTTTAAACAAAATATAATTCATGATAAACTTACGCCCTGGCCACGTTGTAACTCTGGCATCAACCGCTGGGCCAGGCCTAGACCCTTCTCCATTTTGGTTCGGTTTGCCAACTGCCGCGACCTCCACTATATATTCCGTGAATGTGTCAAGGTTATTAATTGAGATAAATGTGCTATCCGTGGAGTGGATATCCGTCTTTTTCGTATCAGCCGCTGTAACTTTTATTTCATACTTCAGGACGAGTGCCTTGTCTTCATTTTCAGTCCAAGAGGCGTCCAAACTGTTTTCTCCCGTTGCTGTCAATTTGAGTCCCTTTGGTGCTGCCATTGCTGAAATGTAAACGTTCTACGTTAGTTCGTTCTCATTGAGGAGGCTTCTTAAAATAGAAATCAGCTAGGCATCTGCGATCGCTAGAATTAACCAAACTGTCCTGAGAGTGGACATGTGAGTCATGCCGGGCAAATTACTCTGGACCAGGCTCCAACAGAGGAGCAATCAGATATCCTGAGTGACATGCTTCCTCGCGCGCACACCATTGGACAGTATTTATATTGATCGATGCTGTTAGAGAGAGGCGTCTACGCATGAGGCACTGAAGCTGATCAAAACATTATATTTTATATATTACCATTTTTTACTAAGCATTGCGAATTTGCAAATATCATACATATAGATGGGGTCTAAGAGTTACTGTCAGTGTTCCAAAAGTGGATTACGCTACCTTAAGTGACACAACGCACGTTTTTTATCACTTAACTATAAACCCTTACATCTAAGAATACTGCATAGGACTTCATGATAGACAAAATCAGAAGGATTTTTGTAAAGCTGTTCAGTTAACCTTCCTTAAATGCTACATGTATAGAACAATTCGGCAGTTTTTACGGATTGTTAGTCACCGTTATTGTTTTAAGTTTAATGAATGTCCGAGATTTGATCCCCAGATCTACAGTACTCTTCGATTCCTATATCCCGTATTCTGATCAGTCTGCAGGACCGACCCCTTATGATCATGCAGTTAAGCCTTTCTAACAACTTTTTAGAAGACAACCCTTTTGGACATGTAATTTAACTGGCTCCAAAACTTACCTGCAGGCCATGTTATGAGATCGGGGAGCTTCTTGATTTCACTAAAACCTCCAAGAGGTCCAGGACTGACGACCTGTACTGTGAAGGACATCACAGTGTTTGGCGGAATTTCGTTTACGGTATGGACACCTTCGGATATGGGTTTGCTGGCCGTTTCCTGCAGAACTCCACCCTTAAATGATTTCACAATCATTTCTTTGTCTCCTGCCTCGGCTCGTGAAGACCTGGGAGGATCCCAGGTGATGCGCACTTCGTCCGCACTTATCTGGGTCGCCCGAATATTTGATGGCAACGAGGGAGCTGCAATAAGAAAGCCAGACATTAAAGATTACGCTTTTCGAGCACTTGGACATTGTCCGCTAAATTTTCTCGCAGTTTATGCTGGGTTGAAGCTTATTTTGTGCCCTACTGAAAAAAATCTATGGCTTTTAAACAGTCAAGAATCCCCCTGCTGATTGCGCACCAATCGGCTGTGCAGAAACTGCACGTAACTGCACTCCCATCGAGCGTCATGGCAACCGAATCTGTTAGCACAAATCAGCAAAAGAAAGGGAAAAATTATTTATTTGATTCATCTTAACTAGTGTACTGATATTTCCGTCAATGCTAGCAACAGGAATTAGCGCGATGGCGACCAGAAAATTCGGATTTACTCCACTCTGCTGATTTGAACCGAAATTTGATAATATCACTTTTTTTCTGAGCCAGAAGAGGCAATCGAGACCCGACTACCTAAGAGGAAGGCATTTTGACAGAACGCACAGTGCGATAAAAAAAAAACCCAGGAACACAGCTAAGCGCTCCTACTGCAGATAAGGCCAGAGGATATTGACCACATGCTTGGCTAGAACACGGCAATTTAGAGGACCAAAACTGATAAATCTCTAGCAGGCATAAATGTAATGCCGCCCTTGAGAACTTGGTAAGTTTTGAAGGCGAAAGTAGAACAACAGGAGGCTTAAATGAAGGTGGTAACCACGTAGTGCAGTATGTGAAGTGAGTAATGCAGAATTCGCATTCCGTTTCAGGATGGCGGAGAAGAATGTGGGACAAGCAAAATGACAACGAAATTGTCAATAAGCAAGATGAGATTCGATATAACTCTTGTTGGTCCGAAGATGATAGTCGTGGTTGAATGCGGTGATGACAGGGATGAGTGGGAAGCAGTGGAAGACAAAGGACTGTAGAGACCAAAAGTATTACGCGGACACCCTACCTGCCACGAGAGTGGACAGCGTTGTACTAGCCGGCTTTCCACTGATTAAATTGCTTGAAGCGCAGAGCTGGAGTTCGTAGGTAGACGAGGGCTGCAGGCTAGTGAGTAAGTATTTCGTCGCGTCCCCAGAAATGCTAACGGACTCCAAATTCCCGTCTTGTTGTCTGAATGAAAGTCGGTAGCCTGTGATTGGTAGGAAAGACTCATCAGGTTTGCTCCACGTAATCAGTGCTGATGTTGGACTCTGGAGAGTAGCTTTCAAGTCCTTTGGGACATTGGGCAGTTGGGTCTCTGTTAAGGAAAATAAAGACTTTACTTCGTTAGATGGTGCCTCCTCCATTTTATGCTCTTGTCCAGGACTGCCAATGTATTCGATTGGGCAGTCATTTGGTTTAGAAAGGAAAGTAACATCGCATTGGAAATTCGAAAGACAATGTACGAAAGCGATCACTACGACTCGTTAACGTCAAGAGAGGAAACAATGATTTAGGCCTGTTAGGTAAGCGGCAGAGTATTCTTATCGAAAACTGCAATCTACCATGTGTCTTAAAATATAAAGAACTCAGCGCGAAAGGACTCCAATATACTGTTTGAGAGGGGAGTTACGTAGAACAAAGTACTTATTATTTTGTGGCAAACCTCAAACCTACCTGAAGAATGCAGTGTGCACGGATTATAAACTGTTATTATTTGCACATTCCTTGTTTCTAATATCAAAACTAGCCATTTCACTTTCATGTTAACTGGATGAAGTCTGTCGATTTCCATGACCGTACTCCAAATTGTTCATCATAAACACACGTTCAATCTTACTACTTGTTTAAATGTGAATAGCGAATTTGAAGATTTGAATGTGTTTTTGAATAGGCTCTTTGTGGACCGCTAGTCTAAGGATTTTTTTAACAAGGAAAGGCAATAATTAGTTCAGTGTTGTCCCCCATTTCACGGGCTCAGACAAGAAATTTTTATTATCCTTTATGACATGGAGAGAGGCATCTAAAATGACGATTCGAAATGAAGTCTTATGTTTCTTTTAATTTGAACTTCAAAGTAAAGTGCTTGTGCTGGGTTTTCAATGTGGACTAGCATGAAGATCCATGCGGCAGCCTTTTGTGCGTGTGGTAATTGCATTAGGGGAGCGGGGTAATGTCTGGGAACTAGAAACAAGTACATATTGCATTAATTTTCGAAAATTTATAAAAATCGAAAAAGAATTGTTTATAGCTTACACTACAATTACATGCAAGAAATTCGTCTGCCTGTCTGATGCGATATAAATTACCAAATGGAAAAAAATGCAAACGTTTTGTCTGCCTGGATCCCTGCTACTACTTCTTTAACAAACCGAGTAAGTTTTTACTTACCCATTTCTAAGGACATTTGAACATATTAACTACGTGCATTGATGATCTTATCACCGGAGCCCCACAATAAACATAACTTAGCAAATCCATCTCCGAACTTTATCTTCCGGTAGTCTGTTCCTCACACTTTGACCTAATACCGTTCTTACCTAAAGTCGTACATACCTAAATTGGGTCAAAAAAATCGGAAAGTCGCTGTCTCAAATAAATTGAACTACTTTAAAAAAACCAAGGATATTTCCAATCCGTAATTGCCTGTTTTACGTGATAATTACAAAAACTAAAATATACAATGCCAGTTTACAGTCGATAAACCAAGTTTTTTCATTTTTAAGCACGTAGCTTTGAGTCGAAAAGGTCGTTTCTGTGTATTCAGCATTTTGTCGATATATATGAGTTTTGAGAGAAGAAAAGTTTTTAGTACCTGACGCTCTTCACGAATTCAGACATAGGTAGTTGATTAATATCTAAACGTGAATCTCACTGTTGATACCTCCAAATGCAGAGAGACAACTTTCTATTTTTACTGAGATGTCAAAAAGTTAAAAAAGTAATCGCAATACTCTAGCCCTTTCTAACCCATAAATGTCCTCCAGGCTAAGTGGATGTTCTGCAGTGTGAGATTTAAATTTTGGTTAATATCTCGACGAAGTATTCGCTAGTTCCAAAACGATGCCGATAGAAAGAGGGAGAAGTATGTTGCCAACTTCAGAAGTAGGTCGGGAAGGTTAATATATTGCCTGGGCTGTTATTTCAGGGGCTATGAGACTAAAATGGTTTTTGCAGACAGCATGAAACCTCTATGCAAGAATCTCATCCGCCAATCTGATAAGGTATGAAGTAAAGGAGATTGCATGCTGGAATTGCGTCTCTCATACCGTCTGGATCCGTAGTAACCATTATTGAGGCATCAGGTCCGTAGCCGGCGTCAGTTTGAGCTCTGACGGTGACCGTGTAAGTGGTCAGTGGTTTCAGATCTGCGAAGCTTGCATTAAGGCCTTCTACCTCTTTGCTGACAGTTGTCCCATTATTGATACTCACATCGTATGCTCTAAGTATGCCATTGGGTGAGGCTGGCGGGCTCCAAGACACGTCCATGCTGTTTGAAGTCACCTTCACGACCAGATTTTGCGGCGCCGACGGAGCTAAAGAGGAAACGTGTTTGCTTGCGTAAGAAGAGAGCTTCGGAAAGGTAACGTATAAGTAACCTTTTACACCACCTCATATAGTGTTTTTCATTGCATTTTAGATACAGAAGAGATATTTTTATAAATTAAAAACAGCGAGACGCGTTTAGAAGAAAAAGATGTGATTGCTGGAACTGATGCTTGGGATTCGCATCCGAACTCATCATCAGAGGCAGCCACAAAATACGGTTTTACTTTCTTCTTAAATCTTAGAAAAGTGAGAGATCTACGGACGTATTTGGATAGTACACCCTCCCTGCACATTAGATTCAGAAATGGTGCTTTAAAAGGCAGTTTATAGGCAAATGTGCATATTAACCTCTCAGTGGAAGTGGAACCCCAAACCGAACTAGGAATATCGGACATTGAGTTTCTCAGACATTACAGAGTCAAAGATTACAACTGGTGGTTTTTCTCGTCATAAAGACCAATTATCTGTGCTAATCACGACGGTCACCTATTGGATGCAAGTTTATAAGTGAACTATTTTAATGTAAAAAAGATGAACACACGTCCTCTGGAACAGTAAATTTATTGGTCGGAGCTTTCGGTCTCGTACAGCAGGCCATTGTCAGAGACTGTGAGAATGCGGCATCAAATGAGCAGTTTTTGTAGTCAAACCATGAAGGAGGGGGTTAGGAGTGCAGAGGTCATGTGTTCATCTTTTTTACGACAAGAATATGGAATTCGCATATTCGCTTCCATCCGTGAAGTATTTTAATCTCATGACGCTGATTTTTAATAATTTGAGGTAATGCATGAAGGAGTAGTGGTAGGCTCGTGCTTAAACGTACTGTGAATTTATTAGTAATTACTGCATCAGCAGTAGCAGCAATGGCATTGACAAATTTAGGAGCATTGACGGTATTATTATTGAAATTATTCCCACTAATTATAAGAGTGTATCTTACTGTCCCGCCTGGTGAACCTAGGGAAGATGTGGTGTCTGTTATCAAATGCCTTGTCCATGCCTTTGGTGTCCGTAAGTTTTGGCACCTTAAGCACTTTCTTTGTGGTTCTCAAGTTTACTAAGTGTCTACCTACGAGCTCAGTAGTAAGTAAGACCTGTCCTAAGGGTCTTTTAGACAAACGGCTTATCAGCTCATTTGGCCCATAGAGTTCAGAAGATAATTTCATGGAAAATGAGGCAAAATGCAGAATTTTTCTCTTTTGAAACATTTAGCCACTTTCTTGCAAGAATACTTAACATGTTATGTTGACTAAATATGGTCAAAATAGAAGAACAGATAACGATGTGTGCAAGAAAGGCGTCAAATCGTCTACGTACGGTATTGTTGCGGCACGATGTGAATTTGCTCTGTGACCGCAGCTACTGACCCGACACAATCAGCGCTGACACGCAAGGTGTAGTTTACACCTGGGGCGAGATTTGTCAAGATATAGTGGTCCGAGGCTGGAATCAAGACATCCTTGTGCCTGTGATCTCCGTGAGTATAGTAGATGGTGTTTGAGTAAATACCACAGGTTGTTCTTGTTCTTGAAAAGTCCCACTGAAGGCGAATGACGCCCAACTCGACTTGCCTGCTTGTTAGCCAAGCATCCGATGGGACTGTGCAAACGCAAAAAAATTAGCTATCAGACCGCATTTATGGATTTGCGAATCAAAGTTTTCTAATAAATCTGGATGCTATCTTGAATGATAGGTTAAATTTAAAATTGCTTCTTTGGTTTTTTATTTCCGAATATAAAGGGTTGCAAAGTTTCAACGCAAAATCTTTATTTTCTCAGTGTTCTTCTTTGCACTTACAAGAAAGCATAATTTAGGCTGATGGACAAACGCCGGATCGTCAAACTGAGGACTGCTTGTATACCTGAGTTTCTGAGCCGGACGACCTTGAAAATATTTACTAAGCCTTTTGTCATTTGTTTGAGTGTTATATTATGAACTATTTGCACCCGCACGATATATATTCCCCAATCAAGCCTCTTGAAAGTACTGGTTTATATAAAAACTCGGAAGAATAAAATACCATCTAGGAAAGGACTCCAAGCTCGCTGCTGGCTACCGCAAGCTTTTTTCCTTATACGATCACCCAATTTTGAAGTAAAACTGCATAAAATGCAACTTTCTTTAAGTCATTTATGTGGAGACTAAACAAAAAGCTTCATCTATGACCTCTGACGCCGTAAATAGCGACCGCCATTCAAAAAGCGCTTCAGGGATCAGATTTACAAATATAAATGAGCTTTCACCTGTATGATCCGACAGTGAACTGCGAGTATCCTTCGTCCTACTTTAAGACGACTAGTTTAATTATTTTTTGTGATCATGACCGTCTTGACGTTTTTAAGTATAACAATGTATGATATCAGAATCACAGACGACACATGACTTAGAATGTTTGCGTTAGGCTCTCCAAATATTACGAAGAAGGCTAGAATAAAACCCCATTTAACGTTAAGCTTAGAGAACAGATGAATGCGGCTAAATGTAGTCTTTGCAATTTGTAGGTTTGCAAACACTCCGTTGAACGTTTTATTTACTAAGAGAAGGATTGCTTAAGCAAACTAGAGCTTACCGGGTGGAATTGACACTGGTCCTACCCTATTTGTTGGACCTCGGCCGCCACCTTTGCGTTGTTCGTTAGGGCTTGTTTGGGCACAAAGTTCGACGAAATAGTAGCCATGATCAAGAGGTTTGGATAACATATTGTCCGAGGCTCCAACTCCAGAGTCAACAAGTAAACCATTGGAGGTGTAATTTACCTCATACTGAACAAAGTCTCCATTCACCCGAGGCTTTAACCACCTAACTTCAATCCGTGTCGGTGGCGGAAAATAACTGATGGAAACAATTTCCGGCATCTCGGGGACTGAAACATATAATTTTAACTGCACTTAGACTTTAGTATACGTTTTGAAAGGAGAATATATAGAGTGATCACAATTAATATATGCAGACAGTTGCTGCTCAGAAATAATTAATAATAGCTTCTCACGCGTCTGATATGTAGTAAACAATTTTAAAAGACGTATTTTATCCAAAAGTCTATGACTTAATACAGACCCTTCCAAGAATATCTCAATGCGACCTCCCTTGGATTTCGATAGAACATTCGGTTAGAAAATACAAAACACTGCTTATTTATTGCGAATGAATAGTCATTTTTAAACCCTTGTATGTGGAAACATAAGGAGCCAGATAAAATGCGCTACTTAGCAGTATTTTAGAGCATTTATAAACAGCCTTTGCCCGGTTACCTGTTGGATATAGAGCACTTGGATGACAAAAAGACAAGCGTTTAAAAGGTATTTGTATTTTTGAATAATATGTTGTCTGATGAAACTCCTGGAAAGCCTACGCGTGGCTTAATAAGCCACCAAAGTGTTCATTTGAAAGACCATTAAACTCTGTCTTTTTGACTAGGGAAAACATTTCATAGTTTTCCTATATGCTTTCAGTGAATCTCGGCTAAAATTACATAATTACAAAACGTTGATTCGACGGACAATCCATTAAATCGAAAAAGCACAACATTACTTCTAAAGCAGCGCAATAAGCGGACTACAGAGTCTCCTGTGGTAACCTGAAATGCAAGTAGATAATAAGACCTCACTAAGTTTCGGGGGTAAAGGTTATACTTACTGAACTATTATCTGAATAACTTTCCTCAGCAAGCAACCATACACTTGGATCTTGGATATTTAGGAGTTTAAACGTAATTTTTAAAGTTTAATATAAGAAACGGTCAACTGTCTTGCTATCTATAGCGTTGCTTACGTCCTGGCCAGGTTTTGACGCTCCTTTGCTCGATTCCAATATCACCAAGCAAACTTATTGCAGACAAGTTCACTGTGTAGTCTGTATATGGCAAAATTCCTTTCGAAAAAGTGTACTCATAGACATTTGAGTTAAGTATCTCCGTCTGTTCTAGACCTCCTCCGTTAATCCACACCTCGTACAAATATGCTGGTCCTTCAATGGGATCCTTCCATGTCACCGTTACCGTTTCCGACGTGGATGAGATATTAACCGAGGTTGGTTTGAACTCCGCAGATCCTCCTGCAAAATAAAGATGGTTTTTTAAATTAGTTCACAAATATAGCGTTCCTGAACTTGTTCCTAGTTAGTAGATACCTTACTGTTATGGTCTAACAGCGATTGACAGTTTCCATAGCACTAAAAGATGGTTGGCCACTTTGTGCTTATATTCATTAATTTTTATTCAGCGTTGCAAAGCATGCATGTAGCTGGTTCTTTTAGGGTTTTCCTGCTGTTCTATGACAAGGATGTTAAAGGATTTTTAATTTTTCAATCTCAGAAATTGCGCTTTTGACGTTGATATGCAGAATTTTTACATTCTATTTGGATTCGGCCACAATAGACATTTGTTAAACGCTGCAGTTTTGAGCTCAATGTGGAAATACTACGATCAAAGCCAGTTTATGTTTAACAGCCTGACTAAAAGAAACTTCAGTTTGATTCTGATGGCATACTACCTGGCTGAGGCAATCAGGACGGTAGAACTATGCCTTTGTTAAGACAAAGCGTTCTTTTTCAACACCGAATCTAGAATTTGTGATCCTGATATCTCACGACCTTTGCACAACCTATAGGAAAGGTCGAACGCCCCTAAGTTGGAACTGAAAATTACGCTTTGCTCTACTATTGATAACATTTCCCTCCGCCAGTCTGCCGATGACGAGCTTTTGATGTAAACTTCGTCAGTATTTGTAGTTTCTGCTGCTAAACTGTCCTGCTGGTTTATACCTATTTGGACTAGATTATTTACTGTCATTTTTATTTGCCTCATTTCGTGTGACAACTGTGAAAAAATTGTGCAAGTTTTACATAACAGTAATTTTGTAGTCTGAAACCACGTGCCGTTAATGTTGTTTTAAATTGCTTAACAACATGTGTATGTAGCAACAGCAATACGAAAGCGTCTAGTATCTAGCACTTAGGAAGTGTCATGTACAAAGCAATAACGCAGCAAATGAAACCATACAACATGCAGACCTGCATGTTGCCCTAGTTCTTACCTTAATAACTTCGCGACCGAAACTAAAAATACCAGTCTTGCAGTCGTGAAACGTTTGGGCTAATTGACTTGGTCAAGCATACCAGGGAGAAAATGGTTGAGTAGCGGGCAGTCTTGCCTTTCAAATCTACCGTGCAGACAGTTAGTCCATAGAAATGCTATTTACCTATGATCTGAAGTTGTCCAAAGTCAAAGAACACCATTGCGAACGCTTTGTTTTTATATTTTAAAAACCAAACATTAGTAAGAGGTTTGCGCACAAAAGCTACACAAAAAGGGTAATTGCAAGTGAATATAGATCAAAATTAATTCAATGAGAAGCTGAAGAGTTTGTAGTCTCTTGCAAAGGTCTGTGCTGTCTTACTGTTGGCTGGTAATTTATTTTATAAGTTTTCTGGGAGCGGAAAATAATTTTCATCTGGAGGACTGTGAGAGTCTATGCTGTTTGTTCGCGGCAGTTAGTCGTAGGTAGCGTCAAAATGTAACAGGATAGTTTTATGAAACAACTCTATTCTGTCATACGCTCCGTAGGTAAAAATGAAAGTAAACTGTTCGAAGTTCTAACACGCTGAGTACATTATTAGATGACGAACACCCAATAAAGAGCGGTTAACTCTATTGGCTGTGGTGGGACTTGATGTTTATTTACAACTACATCAAATAGGTGCATTTATGTGATACGATCTAAGTACTTAAAGAGGTGAACTACAGAGGAAGACAATTTGATGCGAAGATGCGATTTCGAAGACATCAGTGATTGGTATCAAACAACTTCTTGCGTTTCCCTGCTAGAACCTGCCCTCCCCGACCCACTCTGGACCGATTGAGCTGGATGTGTCTACTGCTTGCTATAATTAAGCTAATACGATCGTATTTAAATCAACCCAGACAATTTTACACTTAGAATTAATAATATTATTTTTTTAAAAGGTGCAACTCGCAAGTACTTTAAAGTACTTATACAAATGTGCGCAGATTGCATTATCACTTAAGTGATACTAACCTACACACATGTGCAGCAACTTGTGAAGTTTTAATATCTGCATACATATGAATGAATGCATACATACATACATACATGTCATATGCGGACAGTGTCTGCATAATCTGACATACGTACATGGTATACCATGTACGTACATAACAAAGCATTATTGAATCCATTAAATGTTGTACCATTATTTATCTAATGCGATGAATTTCAGAAAACATGGCAAAAGCAGATGTCTCTTGTGAAGACGGACCTACGAGAATGAGCGCGAAGATCGCAAAAACCCTCACCGACAGCATTTGCTAACGCCGATCGAAATGCTTTCCCAATGCTGGACCCCTTTTATAAAGCATTTTATAAAGTTAAACAAACTTTAATCTGAAAATTCATAACGAAACGTAGGGCTTGTTTGTTAATTTTAAAAGTCATAATTATCTTTGTGCATAGGTAAAACGTCTCCTGGGGTAGGAGACCAATGGTAGCAGGGACGTTGTGTTCGTTAATCTTTAGCCAGAACACATGGTCGGTATCATTCAGATCGAATCGTTCCACGCCACCTATAATGTCCTTCTCGGATTTTCCACAATCTACAATGATAGGGTCAACATCTACTTTGACAGCTGTATGATCGACACTCACTGTGGGGCGAACAGCTGCATTCCAATATAGAACCTTAGGAATGCGTGCTTCGAATTTTGTTCGAAATTTACGAACTTGGGGAAATTTTCCCTCCAGAGGGATGTTTATATATAAAATGGGCACCCTCACGGCTCGTGAGTATCGGGATTTGGATTCGTCTTTGCGACACATCATCCTTACAAATCTACATCAGAACTTGCGTGGGAAATCCAGTCTTCCGGTATCCTCTCTGTCAACACGACTGAGGTGTTCTCAAAATCCAGGAAAGCCTTGGTCGTTTATCCAAATTGTCGGCCTCATTAAATATTAGTTCCATACATCTGAAAAAAACGTTTGAAATGTATTTGCTCAATAACATAATTTGGGCGCTGTGCGACGGCCTATTCAAAACTATCGATGGACCATGCATTGCACACAATATTAATGACTGTAGTTTTGGGTGTCCTGCTATCAGATCGATGTCCGCCAGAAAGAAAAAAAGGCTTTGACTTTGATGTATGCGCACAAGTCGAAAAAACATGTACGAGATGTTTCGGGCTCCGTCAGAAATTTTTGAAGAGTTAAAAGGAAGGAGTTAAAAGATCTAAAAATCTATATTCGTTATTTGATTTAATAGGTCTGCCATCCAAATTGAAAACAGAAAATACCAACTTGATACACAAGTGACGGGCTTGGAATAATTCAAACAATTATGGACCCGCCAGCCTAGCCCACATTTGCATGCATAATAGTGGAGACCGCACTTGAGAAGGCGAAAATTATATTCCTTGAGAAGAAGTACTTACTCTCTGGGTTCCAGAAAGGCCACAAACAAAACTACTTGTTCCTTCCTGGTTTTTTGATCTCGATTGAACAATGGACTTGAGCTCTGGACGACTATGCTAGGGTTGACATCATAACACTAATTTCAAGAAGGTATTCAGCAGTGTCCCACACAAACTTATAATCTACGAGATATCTGAATTTAGAATAATGAAAAGCTGCTGGCATGGAGCGCAGATTTTTCTACAGAGAGTTAGCAAACCGTGTGCGGTGATTCCTCAAAGTCAACTCCTATCCCCTCGTATCCCTCATAACTGAGCCTTAGGACCGTTGTGGAGAGCCATCAGATCTGGTGCAGACAGGCGTGCGCCTCGTGAGGGTGTCAACCGACTCAGAAAGTGATCTGCTCTCTGGTTCTTAAATTTTAACGTTCGAAAATGTGTTGTCCTAAGACTCCGTACCAGAAGGAGCAGTAAGAAGGTTGATTCCTTACGGTACCTCTTTGATCGAAAACCTGTTTAATTGCTGAAAAAGAGAAGGACTGTGGCAGCCAGCCATCATGACCAGTCTGGCGTCATTGTTCAAGACAGACCTCCGTGCCTCAAGGTCATTTGCCCCTTGCAGCGAGCCGTCCCAGACGAGCTGATCTGAAGTCACACGACCAACAGCCCGGGCATACCTGCGTCCGCGCAGTCGCAGCTGCCCATGCGGCCACTTGAACGCGCCACCCCCTGCAACCAGAAAAATAAGCCACTGGCACTCCACCCCTCGGCAAATGCAGCACGCACGCTGACTGGCCGCCACTTGAGCTTGGCCCTCGAGCCTACAAAAGCCGCTGCCACCATTATCTCAGGGACTCTCAGGCCTGACTGGACGCAGTCAACACCAGCCCTTGTTTCGTCAGTGGCCACTGTCACCTGAGAGGACAACTCTGGGTTCTGTGTGCAATAAGCCCCGCAAACTGGTCCCTTCAGCCGTCTCCCTTCAATTTGGGATCTGGCCCGATGACGGTAGCGCACAGATCACCTACTCTCACCGCTTGGCTACCAACAGGACTTCAATGTTTAGATGACCCCTTGCTTAAATCATCGTCATTGTGTCTAAAGGCCTCTAAATGCGCGAGACACGTTTTATTTGCTCTGAGACGGGTATTTGTGCAGACTAATAGGGAACCGCTCGGAAAAATCTACGGACATTCGTTCGGTCTCAATTTTAGCGTGCAGTTCAGGCCTGCTGTCCGTGGTTTATGAGCGATTATCAGGGTCTGGAACGGACGCAGGCTACTTGGATAGACAAGAATCATGGTCGTCTGCCTTACGATGCCAGAAATACTGAACTTATTTTGTTTCCTCTAAATTGCAGGCCACTGCGCGGTGACTTCCTTCAGACCTACCGTATTATCAGAAAATGTGAGCGCGCCCAAGACCCTGATGACTTCTCTCAATTAGCTGGGAGACACTGTATGCATGGTCACCCCTTTAAACTGCAGAGGACGATGGACCATACAGACGTACGACCGAAAAACTTTTCGCTGAGGGTCGTTGAGCCATGGAAGGACTCTCTGAGGCGGTAATCCTTTCAGAAACAGTTGAACCATTTAAATCCAAACGTGAGACTCATTTGTGTAGGAAATGATGCGGACATACTAAAGATCTTGTCAATGGCTGCAATTTGCGCCTGCTTCACAAGTACTGATCGCCATACAGTTGCAGGAATTAGTCTAAATCTGTTTCCCCTTAATTACAAGCAAATGCGCGGCGATCTCATTCAAACCTACAGGATTGTCAGAGGCCGTGAGTGCGCCGTTTACTTTGATGAATTCTTCGAATTGGCCGGGACTGACCGTCTACGTGGTCATCCCTTCAAACTGCAGAGGAAGTTGGCTCATTCGGACGTCCGACGGAACGCCTTCTCTCACAGGGTCATTGGGGCATGGAACGGACTCCTGGATGGGGTGGTTCATTTCGAAACTGTCGAATCCTTTAAGTGTAGACTAGATGCTCATTTGCTGAGAAACTATTGTACATATAATAATGATTGTTTTAGCGGCGGCAGTTTGCGAATAGCCAACACTTACCGCCAATTTTTGAATTTCCGCATTTGCTGATGGAATTGATGCTTTTATTTCTGTTTATCGATAGGAATAGGGGGGCTCAAGGGCAAAAGCCTCATTCTCTTAATGAACTGACTTAAGAAAATTCTGTGAAAATGGAATCCATTGCTATTCTCGGGTAGGAACGGGGAAATCGAGGACAAAGGCTTTATCCCCTTAATAAGAGCAGTTAAATCAACCACCGTCAGGACTGCATAACAATGGGGTTGGAGGACAACTCTCTATTTCATGTCACAAATTTATTTAGGCAATTTCCGAAGGACCCGAATCTCTATCATTTTCGGGAAATTCTCGCCTTGCATCCATTATTCTCTCGCCACAAAAAAACTACTTTTGGTTATATCTGCATTCCTTCAGTCTTATCATCCGGTGGTGAAATGCAACGCTACGAAATCTCTAAAATTGTATTGGAATCTGCCCTTGATTTCAAAATGATCGCTGGAGATTTCAGTCATGCCTGCATATATTAATTTATTTGCTGTTCACCGCCCAAATTTCTGTCTCTGGAATATTTTTCTGGTTCTTGTAATTTACTTGCTTCGGTTCGGTCGCAAATATTCTTATTTCAGAACTGATCTGTGCCAGCGATATGGTCTCCATTTTCCCCGATACCCACCAAATGTACTAATTTCCTGTTGCATTTCGCTTGTCTTTCCAGAAGCAACCAGCACATTCCGAACGTACGTGACTTTTACCACGTAGGCAACGACTTAATCAACTAGCCTTCTAGAGCAATGGTTTATCATGGCCTTCTGTCTAGGGACGGTGCATAATTCGTTGTGACTGAACAGCATTTGATTCAAAAGGCATCCTCAAATTCTACTGCGGACAGAACTAAAGTCTTACTCTTCCGAGTCAGCAGTTCCTCACTACTTTATAAAAAAGTTCTTGCCGCGCGTTTCGAATTTGGTTAGAAATTTTCGACCTCGGAGGATTTCACTTTTATCTGGATTTCTATCTACTGGACGTCCTTCACGACTCGTGGGTATTAAGAATCCGACTTATCTTTGCGACAGATCCATCCTTCGAGACCTACACCAGGACTTGTATGGGATAACCTATCTTTGTCCAGTCGCATCTCTGCGATAGCACCGAGAAATCCCCTAAACCTACAAAAGGCGGAGTTGTTTACCTCATATCTTTGATGTGGTCGAAAATTCGCCTCATACATTTAAGAAAACGGTTTGAAACTTGTAAACTCGGTAATGTTATTCGGATAAATGTCCTCAAAACACGATGCAAAATGTCCGCCTCAGGCAGGAGTTGAACCCGATCGGCCAAAAAACCGCCACTACCACTAAACCAGTAACTCGCGCCATTCTTGCCGAAACAAATGCTAGGTCGTGTATTACACATGATATTAATGACTGCAGTGTTGGACGTTCTGCTGCCAGACCAATGTCCGTCAAACGGACAAAAAATCTTTTGACGTTGGACGATGTCACATACGACGATGAAATCTGTACCATATGTTTCGGACTCATCCATAAATTTTCGAAAATGGAGCGGGAATTAAAATGCCTAAAATAGAGGTTGACAGTTAAGGAAGCTTACTCACCGGTTACGTGAATAGAAGAATCCGACGAATTCCGCAATCGAGAAGACGAAAAAACCTGCAACCACGGTTTTTTTAGCTATACCATACGCTGAACCGGACGACGGTTCGTTCAGGGAACTAAACAATGTTGAATACCAGTATCTTAGGCGAGAAAAAACACTAGCCAAATGGAAATCAGCGAACAAAATCATCCCAGGAAAACAACACGCACGTCTGTACGGTCCAAAAAAGAAGACGGCTTACAACAACGCAGACCAGCTGAGGAAGACCGCCAGGAGGCCTACGAAGGACCGCCGGCTGCTCCCAACTACGTTGAACAATAAGGATTTCGGAACACTTTGTGGGCCGAAACCAAGCCGGAATATTCAAGAGGAGGCTTCCAAAGAAAATGAGGTTAGCTTTTTCGACGAACAACATGAAAGCAGAGAAGGCAGTGTTATCGAAACAAAGACAAATGAATCGTGCACGGATCTGAGCTTCGTTAGCCCAATAGCTAGTCCATCCGAATCCAGCGAAACAAGTAAACTAGAGAAGAACGCTCAGTCACTCAAAAGATGAGCGACAACAACGAGCGCTAAATTCAGTCACAAGCAAAATGTAGAAATAATTGTAGTACCCGAATCAACGGCAACCATTCCAAAGGAGAGAGTTAAACATGACTTAGACCTACTTCACGTGCATTCGAAAGCTTTGTTAAGAGACGGCGAGTCACTTAATGTTCTCAAAGCATACCGAATAGGGAAGATTCAGTCAGCGTCCGGTTCCACTTCCCGGCCTTGACCCCTAAAACTCTTTTTGGAGACTGAAGCACAGACCCAGCTCCTGTTACAGAGAAAATCATATCTGCAGGGTGAGCGTCCTGAAGTTTTTTCAGGAGGATTACGAGCCAAAAGAGCGAATGAAAATGAGAGAGCTGATGATGGAGCTGAAAAAGCGGAGATGCGGCGGCAAAACACACCTACAAATGAAGAACGGGCAAATAATTCAGGTCAAAAGGACATTTCTCTGGCCAAAGGCCGTCATTTTGATAGCCTAACCAAAACAAAGATGCCAACTTCTGAGGCTGCTAGCACCAGCGGCCGCTGCCTAGAAATCTATCACACTAACCGTCAGAGTCTTCTTAAAAAGCTAGGCGAACCCAGATTACTAGTCTTTGAGCAAAAGCAGCACACAGTTGTCCTAACAGAGACATGGTTGACTGAGGAAATAAGTAGTAGCGAGGTCAGTATTGAAGGCTACCAACTGTTCCGTTGTGACAGATTCCAACGTAGAGGGGAAGACACAGCGATGTATGTGTCCAATGAAATTTCGTGCTGCCAGTAAGAAATATCCAACGGAGCTCTGCGAAATTTTCAATTTCATGCAAGATATTTATCAAACAATTACCGAAACTGAACCTGTGTGTTGTCTATCGGTCTCCCAGCTCGAATGAAATCGCCAATATGGAACTACTCAGTGCATTGGAGTTGTTATGTAAGCAGAAGAACTTACTACTTCTAGGTGACTTTAACGCTCCAGGAATAGACTGGCACATTCTCCTAACAAACGCCCCGTCCACGTCATTTGACCACAAGCTACTACAACTCTCCCCGAATGAAGACCTAATTCAACACATAAAATTGGGAACAAGACTAAAGAGAAGGACAACGATCTAACTGTTTAGATCTCGTTTTCAGTTAGGATGAATGAGTCACAAGAAAAGTGAATCCAAAACCTTTACACTGTTTAAGCGATCATATTGCTTTTACCTGCGTGTGCTCTCTTCTATCCAACCAACAACCAAAAATCAAGAGGCGCAGACATATTTGGAAGCAAGAATTTAACGCAATGAGACATATTCTTTTTGAGGAAATCTGGATGGTGGACATGGAAGATTCGGAAGAATTCTGGCAGTACTTTCGCAGGACTATAGAGCGTCTAGTTGACACCCATTGTTCAATAAAAATAAAAAGACCATTTGCGCGACCGCCGTGGGTCTCTCCGATGACAAAATGACCATGAAGAAGAAACGGAGACCGTGGAACAAGTATTTGCATCTTCGAGATCCAATGTCATTTGCCGAATATAAGCATCAGCGCAATAAATACCGCAAACAAATGACGGTTGCTAGAACTTCTTTCGAGCGCCGACTGATAGCAGAATCCAGTACCTGCCCCAAGAGGTTTTACGGGTACATCCGCAGTAGGAGGAAACATATGGACGAAATGTCCTGTCTAAAGGGTAGCTTTGGAAACTTATTAGATGAATGGCCACTGAAAGTGCAATTAATGTCACATTTTTTTCAATCGGTTTTTACCGAGCAGTCCTCAGAATACAATCGGCAGTTTGAAATGGACCGAGAGAGCCGGGAGCTTCAAGTGCGCCAAAATACTGCCGTCCTTGAAACCGTCGACTTTTCCGTCGAAGAAGTAAATTCGTCCTCAGTCGAATAAAACCCGATAAGTCTCACGGACCCGACGGAATTCCTGGGCTGATACGTAAGGAGTTATCAACGGAGCTGTCAAGGCCTCTTCCGATTCTCTTTGAGCTGTCAATGAGAACAGAAAGGATGCCATCACAGTGGAAGGCGGCTAACTTCGTTCCTTTACATAAGGGGGTAGCAGGATGACATCAATCAGCTTCAGGCCTATTAGCTTAACTTGCCTCCCATCCAAAACGAAAGAAGCTCTAATAAAGAGCGCTATATAGCAATTTTGTGAAGAAAATAACATCTTGCAGGATTTTCAACATGGCTTCCGGAGATGACGCTCCTGTATCTCAAATCTGCCAGCTTATCTGGAGATCTGGACCAGGGCTCTAGAGGAAGGTTTTGAGGTCAATGTCGCGTACATGGATTTCCGGAAAGCTTTCAACACTGTTCCGCACCAACGCCTTCTTCACAACTTGAGCGCTATCGGCAACCGAGGTGATCTTCTGAACTGGATAAGAGCGCTTCCGGTTGGTCGGAGACACCGTGTCTTTATGCGAGGGGATATGTCAGAAAGAGTTCACGTGTCTAGTGGTGTGCCTCAAGGCTCAGTTCTGAAACCATTGCTTTTTACCCTTTATGTTAATGACAGTCTTAAGGAACTCGACTGCGACAAAATAATATTTGCAGACGAAGTTAAGCTCTGGCAAGTCAGTAAAGGTCCGAATGATCAGAGATCCCTTCAAGAAAATCCGCATCGACTGCAAGCGTGGTCGAAGAATTGGTTTCTAAATTTCGGTGTGGAGAAGTGTGCCGTCCTTCATCTGCGTCCAACCAACAATCATCCAACTGAGAGCCTGAGGATATATCATTTGAAAGATTTAAGGCTCCCAGCGGAAACTTCACAGTAGGATCTCGGGGTATGGATACAGAACAACCTTAAACCAAAACTGCAGTGCCACAAGGCTGCAAAAAAGGCCATGAGAGTGCTCTATGCAATCAAAAGGGCGTTCGTAAACTTTGACCAAGATCTTTTTGGGATATTTTACGGCACCTTAGAATACGGCCTACAGGCATGGCGGCCATGACTAGTAAAGAACCAAGCATGCCTCGAACGAGTACAACGCCGTGCATCAAAACTTGTAAACGGTCTATAAGCCAATCATGCACAGACAGACTGAATGCATTTATTTATTCCCCCTGTGTTACAGGCAACCAAGGGGTGATCTTATGCTCGTCTACAAGATAAAACATGGCCTTGAGCATGGACTTGGCTTAAAGGACATTCTTCAGTGGCATCTTTCACCCAATCTTCCACACTATGAAGTTACGGACAACAATGTCCAGGCCGAATCTTCGTTCAGAATTTTTCACGCAGAGGGTAGTGGAGAAATGGAACGATCTCCCTCAGTCGTGGTGGCGACGTCTCTGAAACTATTCTAAAACCGCTTGGATGATTATTTGTGTCCCCTGTTTTCCCTCGGCAGTCTAAATTTAAACTAAATACCCCACGACCCAGCAATTTTTTTCTCTAAGACAATGCTACCCAAATGAATTAAGTACTGCTTCAATAGCGAATATTCTCATTGTTCCTGCACAGTTATTTCTAACGAGCTGACATGTAATCAATAGGGTTTTCAAACGCTTTGCCTATTATCCTTACCAAATAATCTGAAATAAACTTAAATCTCCCTAATCCTCACTCAGTAGGTACGGACAATATCCCAAACTCTCTAATAAAGCGGCTAAGAGATTTTCTTCCTCTGCTTAGCAAACTGTTTTCAGTATCTCTCATAAATGGCCTCTTTAGTAACTATTAGAAAACTTATATTATTATTCCAGTATTTGAGTCTGGCTGTCGTTCTGGCGTTTAGAATTATCGAGGTGTCCATAAAACGCCTACTCTCGCTAAAACCTTTGAAAAAATTATCGCCTTAAAAATTACCGACTTTTACATAGCCAAAACGTGGATTATAAAACGCCTTTCTGACAACGATCCTCCAGCTATCGCCATCGATACTCCTATCGTTCGATCAGAACAAACTTCAGCAAAAACGGTCTATCTGTCGGAAATCCCGGCTTGTCTACAGGGCTTACCCATCCAATACACCGTCTCAAATTGCTCACAGAAGTTAGGAGCAACATCTACGATAAGGCTGAGTCGATATTTCTACACTGCTTGCTGTGCTGCTTAAATTCGGACAACTCGAGTTGTCTCACTTTACCATAGATTTACCTGAAAAAAGCGTTCCCTGGAAATTTTCGGCGTATCCAGCATAAGCATAGGCACTGTCCACAGTTGCGCCTTAAGAAATAGCTTGTTATTCCTGAAGATTTGTCCGTTTTGCATAAGTCCACTACATAATGACGATTTGCGCAGCCACACAAGATATTGCGCTGCATGACGGAGTCGAACCACCGACCATCGGCATCTCAGTCGCGCACGCTAACCCCTCGACCACCGCGGCACGACGGCGGGCGATGTCGCAAAGTTTACTTGATAGTAAATGCGTGCCGCATACCGATCGATTTTGCAGTGGATGCGAGATATTGGCCGGCAAAATCAACCGTCTTGAGGAAGAGATGGAAAAGATGAAAATCCTTCTACAATGTAAACTAGACACACTTGACGATGCGAATGTACCTGTTGGACGAATAACTAGAAGTAGGGCCAAAGGACGTCGCACAAAAAATACGCCATCAACACCTTCTGCAGCTGTCACGGCACACCCAGCACAAACACATAAAATACAAGACGACAACAACCAGCGAAGCAACGATAAAAAACCAGAGGAAAAAAAAGAAATCGTGCAGCAAAAAGGTCGAAGGACATGAACAGCAGATTCCGAGGAATGCCCCCGAAGAACCGGAACCAGGGACGTCGGCGTCCGTGTCGCCCATTACAGGAAATGACATGGGTCCTAAAACCCTCAACCTATCGCAAAAAACTGCCGACTTTGATGAAAATGCCAACAAAACAGAGACGAATGAGGATATTAATCGACTGCAGCTTATATCCTCGTCAGATCATGGCAACCACATATTGCCTATGTCGGAGCACGAAACCACTGAGTTCTCGAGTGTCGCCGGTCAGAGGACAATGTCAGGGACTTCCCGAATCCACAGCTGGTGCCTCCAAAGAGCGGGTCTCGGCAGACCTGAAACTCTTCCAATGCCTACTCAACGAAATTCTGCGCCCCAATGAGGAAGTTTCGGTTCTCAAGGCCTTTAGGCTTGAAAAGCGCTCAATCGATATATCAGAGCACTCACGTCCCCGACCACTCAAGATTGTGTTAGCCAACCAAGAGCAAGTAGGACTTATTCTCTCACGACGTTTCCGAATCAAAGACACCAACCGCGGCGTTTTTTTCAGCCGGACTACACACCGGCAGAGAGAATAAAACGTCGACAATTAGTTCTGGAACTGAGAACAAGGTTGCAGAATGGCGAGACGGATCTTGTGATCTACAACAACCAGATAGTGCAGCGCCCTCCCCTAATCCGTTGGACCGAACCGATCCGGATGAGGGCACAGTAGCTTCCTTAAATGGGATCACAAGCGGCACCATAATCAAACGCCCCAAAACTCTGAAACTAACATTTTTTTACACCAACGTGCAGAGTATATTGCCCAAGTTAGACTAACTGAAGATCCACATCTGTGACCTTTCCCCTCACATTGTCTCTTTGACAGAAACCTGGCTGTCTGAAAACGTGGATGACCGCGAATTAATGCTACCAGGATTTCAGCTGTTTCGAAGAGACAGGAGAGAGCGTCAGGGAGGAGTCGTCACGTACGTAAAACACGGCCTGCTTGTGTCAGAAAAAACAGAACAGTTTGTCTGCAGCGCCGAGACTATCTGGCTCAATATAAGGGTACCAGGATCACATAGCCTTGAAGTTCTGACCGTCTATCGACCACCGAGGAGTGACCCCGAGGCTGACGCTCGTCTGTTAGAGGAGCTAGGACGATTTGCTCTCCGGCCTGACGTCCTAATCATGGGCGACTTCAATGCACCGCTCATTGATTGGAGTTCACTATACGCGCGCGGCCCAGCACTAGCTTTCGACCGACGCTTCTTGGACATGGCACTCAGGTCATTTCTCACACAGCACATCCTATTTCCCACGAGGGTCCGTGAGGGGCAGCAGTCAAACTGCTTGGACCTGGTGCTCACGAAATCGATGGACAGCACAGATGAGGTACAATGTCTGCCTCCCTTAGGTCGAAGCGATCACGTTGTACTTCAATGGAACTATTCAATCTTTTCCGTGCCTGAACAGCCCACCAAAATTAGAAGAAATATTTGGCGTGGGGACTTCGATCAAATGAAGGCCGAAATCAACAATGCGGACTGGGAATCAGCGTTTTCCGGAAATATAGAGGAGGATTGGAAATGGTTCAGTGAATTATTGCATCTTCTCCTGACAAACCATTGCCCGCCTTTACGGAAGGGGCTAAACAAACGACCCCGGTGGCTGACCCAGGCGTTAAAAAAGGAAATAAATAAAAAACGGAGATTGTGGCAGAAATCTCTTACTGATGGGACTCCTGTATCCATAAACGCATACAAAATACAGAGGAACTTAGTCAAGCGACTGAACCTCAGGACACGGCAAAATTTTGAAAAAGACCTATTGAATCGTGCTATGGAAAATCCAAAATTATTCTACAGCTACATAAGAAGCAGCACACGAAACAGAGATCCAATCCCCCTCCTGAAGACTAGCGGAGACGTAGAGATTAGTGAGGATGGAGAAAAAGCTGAGCACTTTTCACAATTTTTCAAATCCATCTTTACTAGTGAAAGTCCATTTACTCCCCCCGACTACGACTTCGATGAGGGTCCAAAAATCGAGTCTGTGTCTTTTGATGAAGCGACGGTTCGCAAAGAGCTAATGACGCTAAATAAGTCGAAATCACCAGCTCCAGACGACATACCGCCTAAGTTACTGAAGGAGCTCGCTGCCGAACTAGCCAAACCATTGTCCATGCTTTTCCAAGCCTCGTTCGAAGCCGGCGGCTTGCCCACCGACTGGAAATCTGCGCGGATCACACCACTGCATAAAGGAGGCAGCAAGGCCTCTGCAAACAATTACAGGCCAATGAGCCTCACTTCCATCTGCTGCAAACTCATGGAGAAAATAAGCAAGCGAGAGCTGATGCGCTTCCTAGAGCAGCATAATTTATAATCTGCTGCGCAGCATGGGTTTCGTAGTAGCAGGTCTTGCGTGACTAACCTGCTCAACTGTTTGGAACGTTGGACTCGGTCAATTGATGAAGGCAGTGCGCTGCATGTAGTCTATGTCGACTTTAAAAAGGCATTTGATAGTGTCCCACATCAGCGACTCCTGCACAAACTGAGCCGAACAGGCGTTAGGGGTAACCTCTTAAAATGGATTCAAAGCTTCCTGTTAGACCGTTGTCAAACTGTCCATGTCGGTGGCCAGAATTCGACGGAGGTTGCAGTTGAAAGCGGTGTTCCCCAAGGCTCAGTTCTTGGCCCTACTTTGTTCATCATTTACGTCAACGATTGCGTGAGTGAACTGGATTGTGGTGTCGCCATGTTTGCGGATGACATTAAGCTCTGGAGCGTCATTCGAACTGCAGATGACGAAGAGCATCTGCAGGCGAACCTAAATCGACTCCAACAGTGGTCAAAGGCCTGGCTTCTGCCGTTCAACGAGAAAAAGTGTAATATTCTACGAGTCGGCAGAGCTCGCTCTCCGAACCATATGGCCTACTGCCTAAATGGTATACCACTGCAAGAAGTGGACTCGCAGAAGGACTTGGGAGTATGGATTACGACCTCGCTCAAACCCTCGCAGCACTGCACGAAGATAGCCAAGTCTGCAATGTCAGTCCTCTACCTTGTCAAGCGGGCTTTCTCTGCCTTTGACGAAGACTGCTTCGCTAAAGTCTTTCGAACTTTTGTGCGTCCGCAACTAGAATTTGCTATCCAAGCTTGGAGACCCTGGACAGCGAAGGACCTCAGCATCCTTGAAAGGGTTCAAAGGCGTGCAACGAAACTTGTAGCAGGACAGAGTTCACTACCATATGCAACGCGGTTAGCTAACCTTCATCTCTTTCCCTTGAGTTACAGGCAGTTACGGGGTGACCTGATACAAGTCTTCCGTATCATACGCGGTCAGGACTGCAGCCTCGTACCGGGGGACTTCTTCGAGTTAGCAACCACCACAAATCTACGAGGCCATCCATTCAAACTACGTGTGACAGGGGCCAGACTGGACACACGAAAGTTCTTCTTCTCCAACAGAGTGGTAGAAGCCTGGAATGCCCTGCCTGCGGATGTCGTTATGTCTGCTTCCGTCGAGGTTTTTAAGAGGAAGCTGGATTTGTGTAGCAGTGTGCACTAAATTACCACCCCGTTCTCTGTAACCTCAACAAATTCAGCTATTATAATACTACTTGCTATATTTCAGTAACATTGTAAATTGAACTTATTATTGTAGCAACCCATCGCCTACGCTTACTGACATGCACATATGCAAATTTTGTCCCCGTACATATTATTTATTTCGCTGCACTCGAAACGACAGCTCTACAACTGCTCGTACCACTAAAATTCGAGACAGTTTGTTTGTCTGTACAGACCTGGCGCTTTTCCGTTTATTTGTTACTTTATGATACCTTTTCGAGTTTTTGAGATTTTGCAGTTGCTTGTAAACAAATAGGGAGTTCAAAGGTGAAGACCTACATTTCCCTCAATAAACTGAACTGAACTGAATCAAGTTATTAGCCCTTCCCAGCATGTTTTTTACCAGATCGCTGTTGTAAAAAATGTCATTTGTCGTTTCTCAATTAACTTACTTCTCTTCGTAATGGCTATTTATCCGCCTTCGTTATTTATTTTGATCCTAGTAAAGCCTTCGATAAAGTGCCACATAAAAGACTCTTAGTTAAATTGCAAGCTATGGGAATTCACAGTCCAGTAATAGACCTTATCAAGTCATACCTGTCTAATCGTAAACAAAAGATTTTAGCGGGATCTTCACTTTCCCGTGAAGGCCCTGTTATCAGCGGCTTGCTACAAGGCACCGTTTTAGATCCTCATTTGTTCTTGCTTTACATAAATGATATCTCGGCCGCAGTTAAGCATTCTCAATCATTTATTTATGCCGATAATCTCAAATGTGTATATTCTTTCAACAAATCTACGAGCCCTCATTGCCTGGAGCAAATCCACGCTGAGTCACTTGCTCTCTTAGCTTGGAGCTCAAAATGGCTAATGGAATTCTCTCCTTCTAAATGTCGCTATATGTGTTTTGGACTGAGATGCTATCCCACCCAGTGGTCTTTCAAGGCACATGTATGACTGAATGTACGACCATCAATGATCTAGGTTTGCGCTACACAAATAATGTTGATCTCTCGTCACACGCTGATAGAATTACAGCCAAAGCTGCCCAGATTTGTGGCTTTATTTCTTACGATTTCCATCTTCCTGAAATTGAATTCAGGCTTTATCGTATGTTTGTACTTCAAATTCTCGAGTATTGTTGCCCATTCTTTGGTTTAATGAATGAGGCAAGTCGCCTAAAAATTTAAAATGTCCAAATACGTTTTTCTAAAAACTTTTAGATAGGGAACATCGCAATATCTCCTACTCAGATAGATGCCAGCTAATTAACCTAAATTTTTTATGGGTTCGATGACAAGATGCAGGCTTCTGTTTCCTCTTTCGCATTAATAATAGTTCAAATCTTCCTCGGATTTCTGCCCTTACCCCTAGTAATCGCCCATACAATCTTCGCAAATCTTCCTTGACTATACATCCTCCAGCTTCCTCCACCTCTAAGCGCTCTCTTTTTTCGCTTCCAGATATACATTCTTATGGAATAACCCTCCAATAAATATAAGATTTTCAGACAATCTACACGCTTTTAAAATAAGGTTACGCCTTTATCTAAATACTGATTCGATTAAACTTTTATGCGGCAACAACGAGCGCTATATTCAGTTGCAAGCAAAATGTAGTTATATAGTGAGTGCCCGAATCAACGGCAACAATCCAAAGGAGAGAATTAAACATGATTTAAACCTTCTTCAAATTTATGCGAAAGCTTTTTATAGAGACAGTGAGTCACTTATTGTTCTCAAAGCATTCCAGATAGGGAACACTCAGTCAGCGTCCGGTTCCAATTCCCGGCCTCAAGTCCTAAAAGTCATTCTGGAGACTGAAGCACAGGCACAGCTCCTGTTACAGAGAAAAGTATGTCTGCGGCGTCAGCATAATGAAGTGTTTTTTTTTAGCGGGATTACGAGCCAAAAGTGCGAATGAAAATGAGAGCCGATGACGGAGCTGTAAATGCGGAGAAGCAGCGGCGAAACACACCTACAAATCTAAAACGGACAAATAATCCAGGTCAAAAGGCATTTCTCTGGCCGAAGGCCGTCATTCTGACAGCCTAACTAATTTAAACGTGCCAACTCCTGAAGCTGCTAGCACCAGTGACCGCTGTCTAGAAATCTATCACACTTACTGCCCGAGTCGTCTCAACAAGCGAGATGAACTCAGATTACTAGTCTCTGAACAGAAGCCTCACATAATTGTCCTAACAAAGACATTGTTGACTGAGGAAATAAGTAGTAGCGAAGTCAGTATTGAAGGTTACCGAGTGTTCCGTTGTGACAGATTTCAACGCAGAAGAGGTGGCACAGTGATATATGTCTCAAATAAAATTCCGTGATGTCAGCAAGCAATATCCGATGTGGCACCGCGAAATTTTCAAATAATTTCACGCAAGATACGCATCAAACAATTACCGACACTGAACCTGTGTGTTCTCTATCAGCCAATGAGCCAATTTGTTATAAAAAAACTCGTTCACAAAACTTGTGCAACCCCGATTTGAACTCGGTACCTGCGATCTCGGAGGCCACAGTGTTAGCCACCGCGCTATCGATGAACGGTTTGGCGCTAGTCAGATATGTTTATCAACTACAGAAGAGCAGCTGAAAACGGTCTTTAACTCATTAGCAGTCTCTTGCGATAAAATGCCGCTGGAATCATTAGACTCCAGGCAGATTACGCACAATAGGCTCGAAGAGATAGGACAGGAAATAAGAACCGATGCACTGCCAAGAGGCCTCGAAAACTGTATGACAGACGGGACGGATTCTGCGCTTGTCGGACGCTGTGTCGGCTATAAGGAACTTGAAAAGCAGGTCCAGACGCTAGAAGAGAAGCAGGGCCT
>CACRXP010000322.1:409515-419531 GCA_902702965.1 Spirometra erinaceieuropaei | reverse complement strand
ACCTGTTCGAGTAAGTTGATATCCTTCCTCATCCATGGTGAAGCTGCTGGCATTCCATACTCTAGATGAGGTCTTACAAAGACACCAAAGAGTCTTTCGAAGAGTTCAGGAGGAAAAATTTTAAATGCACGTCTGATCCAGTGTAGAGTACTAGTTGCCTTCTGGACCATCTTACTGCAGTGTTCTGATGGCGATAGATTTGTGGTCGTCCATACGCCCAGATCTCTGTGTGTTTCCACAGTTTCTAACCTCGTCCCGTCAACATAGTACTGGTGTTTGGGAGAGGCATTGCGGCCGGTGTTCAGGTGCAAAACCACGCATTTGGACACGTTAAACTTCAAAAGCCACCTGTTCGACCAAGCACACAGTTTGTTGATGTTCGACTGCAACTTCTCTGCGTCATCATCACACTTGACTTCACTCCATATTTTTATGTCATCCGCGAACATGAGAGCCTCGCAATTCACTTCGCTGATGCAGTCATTAACATAAATCAGGAAGACTACTGGGCCTAAGACAGAACCCTGTGGGACACCACTTTCCACCTTTACCCATTCCGTGGTAGAATTACTAACGATGACTCTTTTTAGTATGGAGGACAGAAAACTCCTGATCCACTTAAACATTCTCCCTTGAATCCCTACATCCCAGATCTTTTGCTAACGAAACCTGTGTGGGACACTGTCAAAGGCCTTCTTGAAGTCAAAAAATATGACATCTACTGGAAAACCCTTATCGGTAGCTCGTGTCCATTTCTCGTGTGAGTAAATAACACTCGTTAGGCAGGAGCACCCTGGACGAAAGCCGTGTTGGGCATCGCACAATATTTTGTTCTGTTCCAGGTATTTCATCAAGTGTCTTTTGATAATACGTTCCATTATTTTACACGCGATGCAAGTAAGACTGACAGGACGATAATTTCCGCAGTCAAGTCTTGAGCCTCCTTTATGGATCGGAGTAATCAGTGCGCACTTCCATTCTTTCGGTAGCTCGCCGTCTTCAAATGACTTTTGAAATATTGCGGATAAGGGTTTGCACAGTTCATTAGCAATTTCACGAAGTGCTAGGGCGGGAATTCTATCTGGGCCAGGCGATTTGGCAGGTTTCAGCCGGAGTAGCTCGGCCCTAACTATGGTAGATGAAAAGAGTGGTTCCTCGGTTAAGGAGGGCAGGGAGGGGATAGGATGGGGAAGGGTACTGGAAGGAGAGGTTGTTTGGCGAATGGATGGACGACCACAAATCTATCGCCATCAGAACACTGCAGTAAGATGGTCCAGAAGGCAACTAGTACTCTATACTGGATCAGACGTGCATTTAAAATTTTTCCTCCTGAACTCTTCGAAAGACTCTTTGGTGTCTTTGTAAGACCTCATCTAGAGTATGGAATGCCAGCAGCTTCACCATGGATGAGGAAGGATATCAACTTACTCGAACAGGTGCAACGCAGAGCGACGAAGATGGTCGACGGTCTAAAGCATTTGTCTTATCAGGAGAGGCTGAATTTGCTTGGTCTATTCCCTGTCTCTTATAGACAAATAAATTGCAGTCTTCTTTGGACGTTCCGGATTGTTCGCGGCCAGGGTTGCTCATTACGGGCAGAGGACTTCTTTGAGTTCGCCCGTACAAACCAACTACGCGGCCATGCATTCAAAGTCGGGAATGAGCGAACACGTTTAGACCGACGAAAATTTTCTTTCAGCCAGCGGGTTGTCAGGCCGTGGAACTCGCTTCCAAGCGAGATGGTGACGGCTGACACAATTTGTGTGTTTAAAAGAAAACTTGCTCGTCTAGTTTTCGACAGAAATCGGCTTGTACAGCATGACTATGCACAGCCAGTTTTGTAAAATCTCTCATATACAATCTTCCGCACCAATTTACAGTGACCGCATGCCCTACCTTATGATTACGATTGAACTGTGACCCAATCACATTTTAAATGCCTGCAATTTAATTTTATTTTTGAGCATGAATCTGCGAAAGCACTGTACATTAATAGGGTCATCAAGGGCTCTGCCTGTAACCCTTCTATATACATACATATACATATACTTAAGACAGCATTTTTCGATTTCACTAAGGCCTTTATCTTGGCCATGCTCTTCTTCTCTTAAAACTGTCCTCTTTCGGAATAGGTGGCAAACTTTTGAATTTTTTATCCTCTTACCTGTGCACTCGTACACAACGCATTAAGATTTCCAATACTATCTCCAACGCTACACGTGTGAGGTGTGGAGTCGTTCAGTGTGGTGTACTCGGCCCGCTTTTATTTTGCCTTTTCGTTAATGATGTACCCGATTTATTTCAGAATGGTAAGTATTTTATGTATGCCGATGATCTTTAATTTGCATATCGATATATGCCTGCAAGATCGAGCAGCTTGTTTTAAATTTGAATATAAGTGGATGATATTATTTTAAGTGGTTTTTCTGTGAGACCTAACGATTTTGGCCCCTGTTTTTTGGTTCAATTCCCTTAAATACAGGGCTCTTCTCTCAGAATCGCCTGCTGCCATCTCCATTTGAATTCTGCTAGTCTATGCCTGTTGTTCACTAATCGCAGTCTGCCATTCTCATTTTGTGCATCCGATTTCTCTGTAACTCAGTAGTATCAGTAACAGTATCAGTATATTTCTGGGAAAGTATGTGTGTACCTTTGAAACCCCTATTGTTGTAATTTATTTTTACATCGTTAGCCCCTAGCTGAAATTCAGTCAATTTGTCTGTCAGATGTTTTCTTAATCACAACTTGCCTCGACGCAAGATGTGAGCAAAAGTCACTGGTCGACGTAAGCTCTCGGCCTCTGTAAGTAAGCATGGACTAACTAAGCGTAAGTCAGAAGCTTTACCTAAATCTAAGCCAGATGATATAACTAGTCAGTCGTCACCCGTTGTAATTGGTCGGCAGCTTAATCTGTCTGCACTTGACCACTGCAATGACTTTATACTCAAGTTTGGCTCTTTGCTGACAGTTCTTGGACATTTATTCGACCGGAACATCTCCGATATTCCCTCTGAAGAATGTAGGCGTCTCGACTCACTTGTTCACCTGATCGCCAGTGAATCTAGTGATAGACAGAAGCGTTCTTACAACATTTTGTTAAGAATGGTAGTCGATCTGCTCGGCCAATTGATGTTGCGACCAGTTTCCTGTATTTATGTGGTTTCAACTATAAAATAGCTGATGCCAAACTCTTGTCCTCCCGTAGTACAAACCCACCCATCTTAGTCAAATTGTTTTCATCAATCGAAGTTGACACAATCTTTACTCATCGAGAGTGTCACTGCGTACCTAGAGAAGGCAAAATTTTTCCTTTGTCATGATCTTACTCCTATGGAGCGTAGAATCGGGTCTCTATTCTCACGTAAACCTACTGCTTCTCAGTCTTATGCTCCCCAACTCGGTCATAATACATGTGGCCGTAAGGATTCAGCTTCTCCTACTCCTGCGACATCTGACTCCCTCCTTCCTCTTTCTCCTACATCTCCATCTCACTCAAGCCACTTGACGCATTTGCCTGCCCCTAAACTTGCAGCAGCAGCAGCAGCAGCAGCAGCCCTATTTGTCGTTTCGTATCCTCCGGATAGTCCCGCGGAGACACATGAAAATCCGTCCACATCAGCTAGACCGATAAGTTGTCTTGTCCAGCTGGGTGCTGTAAGGTCTACAGCTAAGTCACCAGTGGCTTGGCGTCAGAACGGTGAGACTCGAAAATTGAAGTAGACTCCGACTCAAAAGATAGGTAGTACAGTTCCGTTTAGGGGTACGACGCCTTCTCTTAGATCTAACAAGTCTGTTCAGCCCAGCACGTCTACAAACCCCGCAGCTCCAATTATATCCCCGAATAATTCTTTGTCCTGCGTACCGGTTACTTATCAAAGCCCTACTATATATCCAGCAAATAATTCATACATGAATTGCCCTAAATCATTTATGCCCCAACCTAGTTCAGGCTTCCCAAAACTTAAGGCCAATTGCTCTCAGGTACGTCAACCTATCGCATTTGACTTCCAATCTAGACCTGGTTATCCACCATTTCATTCTTTTAGTGGCCTACCCTTACCCATTAGCCCCTACTTTCCTTCTAGCCTCCCTCCTCCTCCCCATCCTCCACACGTTAACTACAACAAGTCCATCTATGTTCTAACTCCCCTAGCATTCCAGTGTTTGAAAACTATATCCCCACATCCTTTAGGTCTCATACTCAGCCTTCTCTTGCTGACTCCCCGTACGTCAATAACTTAAGACTAATTGGTACTCATTCTCTAAGTGTCATTAATTCACAGCTTACATATCCGGATCCAAATTTTTTTAAATACCGTCGAAAATAGCATTGCCGTTCGAAACACATTAGATATTATATTATTGAATGCCAGGTCTGTTATAAACAAGATGGCCCAAACCAGAGGCATTGCTCTGCAAATGACGCCTGATATTATATGTGTAACAGAATCTTGGACACATTCTCTAATTCCTGACTCTGCTCTTCTCATAGATGACTTCGATTTTTACCGCCAAGACCGCACGACTAGGCGTGGGGGTGGTTGTCTTCTTTATCTTAAATCCAACCTAAAGCACCCTCATTATTACTTGGATGTTTCCTCATTCTTCTGTTTTGCATCTGTTATTCTCTCGCCGCAAAGAAAGGCAATTATTGGCTGTATCTACAATCCCCCAAATTCTTTAGCCAGGGATGATTCACAGCTCTGTGAAATCTTTAAATTAATTTCGGAAACTGCTTTCGATGTTGAAATAATCACTGGGGATTTTAACCTTCCTGAAATAGACTGGGTTTCCAATAGCTGCCCACCCAGATTCCAGCCCTTTCAAGATATTTTCAATTTTTCTAATTGGTCCCAACTGGTCCGCTCTCCAACAAGAGATAATCACATTTTAGATCTAATCTTTACCAATGACATTGCTCCTCTGTTTGTTGCTTTTAAAAAGGACCTCTTTGACAGTGACAACCTATTAATTCATTGTTGCTTACCGCTTGCCTTTTCAAAAAAGACATGCCCCGTTCAGACTTTCATGAACTACGACTGCGTAGGTAGCGACTAAATAAATAACTATATGAGATCCTTGGATTAGTGTGGCTTCCTCACTTGTAGCGATGTAACCATTCTTCGTGATGTCATGTCCAATGTTTCCAAGGACAATCTAGAGTTTGTTCCGCGTAGATATCTCAAGCCTTATTCTACAGATTCTCTTGTTCCTCATTTTCTTCAGAACAGACTAAAAAATTGAGGCGACAGCTGCGTGACCCATCCACTAGTTCCTTATCTGTTCATCTTAGAATCACAGAGATTTTTGAGATGGCCTCAAGGATGCGCCAAGCGCGCGACAGCCAAAGAGAATCAATTGCTCTCAGTGGTTCGAACCCTGGCAAATCCGTCGCTAACATCTTCCGTCATCGGTCCTCCTCTAAGCGTGGTCACTAACTTCCACCCCTGCTAAATGATAACAAAGTCTTCCTCACCGATGACACTGACAAGGCGGAGTTGTTTAGTGCTTTCTTTGCAAAATACCTTAACACTGAGTCCAATCCGGTCCCTTTCTTTCGATCACTTTCAGATAGGACACTGAGTACAATCGATGTCTACTCAGATCTCATTGAGAAACACATAAGCCGTTTGAAATACTCACACTGCTCAGGAACGGACGGCATTCCGAATTCGATTATTAAACAAGCGTCCGACCTTCCCATATTGCTCAGTCATTTATTCTCTGTTTATATTTAAAAAGGATTATTTCCTGAAACACGGACAACGTCAATTATCATTTCCGTCTTCAAGTCAGTATCTCGGTCCGATGTTAATAACTATCGGGGCGTGCACAAAACGCCGTCTCTAGCAAAACTTCTTGAAAGGATTATTTTCAATTAAATTCTTGACTTCTGTCTAGCTAATCGGCTTCTGAGCTCTAGTCAGCATGGATTTTTACCTGAACGATCCTGCGAAACATGCCACTTGGCTTTTCTTAATCTAATCACTTCTCTTCGTAATGAGCGGCAGTCAGTGGTAGTTAGTTACTTTGATCTTAGCAAAGCCGTTGGCAAGGCGCCCCATAGACGTCTTTTAGTAAAGTTGGAAGGTCTCGGCATCCGGCCGCCTCTACTCGACTTCATCAGGTCCTATCTGTCCAACCGATATCAGAAAGTCATGGTCGGTAATAGCTACTCCACACCCCACTCGATCACGAGTGCCGTACTTCAAGGCACGGTCCTGGGTCCGCTACTCTTCCTTCTGTACACCAATGATATTTCGACTGAACTCGGAAATTCGCAAACTTTTACTTATGCCGATGACGTCAAGTTTACTCATACTCTAAGGACACCGCAAATGTTTGTGTTGAAAAAATTAATGCCGATTTACTATGCTTAAGCAGATGGGGTTCGACATGGCAGATGGAGTTTTCATCATCCAAGTGTAGTTTCATGTCTTTTGGTCCTACCAAACTTTCTGGTCCAATAATTTTTCAGAATAACCCACTCTCAGAATGCCTCACCATAAAGGACCTAGGTCTAAGTTATACAAATAAACTTGCTTTATCACCTCATGCAGATAGAATCTCTGCCAAAGCCGCGCAGATATGTGGATTCATATCGCATAATATTTTCCTTCCGGAAATGAACCTAAGACTTTATCAAATGTTTGTTCTTCCAGTCCTCGAATATTGCTGTCCTTTCATCAGTTTAATGAACGCCTGCGACCGTAATAAAATCGAAAATGTTCAGAGGGTTTTCACCCGGAAACTGTTCTCTCATGTCGCCCCGGTGCTTCTTATGCGCAGAGATGCCAGCTGGCGAAGATTAAGTTTTGGTGGATTAGAAGACTCGAAGCTGGTCTTTGCTTCCTGTTTCGCATCAACTCTAGCTCCAGTCTTCCGCTCATTGACACTCTCACTCCGAGAGATCGGTCTTATGCCACGCGCAACTCCTGCATGGTGATTCCGCCGCCTCTTTTTACTACATCTGAGCGCTCCCTCTTCTTTGCTTCCAAATATACTCTCCTTTGGAATAATCTTCTGCCTGAAATTAGATTATCGCCTAAGTTACTGGTATTCAAGTCGAAATTACGCAAACATCTTACACCGGAAAGCATAAACGCACTGTTAACGGTCTCATTCCCGAACACTCAGATTCTTGACTTCGAGAAGGGTCCTGCTGCGATTTAGTGGTAGATTAAGTGGTAACTCTTAATTATCTCATTAGAAACCCCTGTTTTGAATTGGTTTCTAAATCCACTGCTATCACTCCTACCCCGTAGCGAACATTTTCGCGGCTTTTAATGTCATTTCCTCATCTCGACCTCAAGCGTTCTATCGACGCTCACGGTGGAACCCTCAGTATTCACCGTCTACTAGTAGTTCGGTCGTACCTCCCTTCCCCACTGCTCGGCTGAGCTCGAAGCGTGTTGTGGCCGATCGCATCTGGGTTCGTCTCGTTTGGCCTCTTTGACGCGAATAGTCTCATGCGGCGTATCAATCCGGCGCAGACGATGTCAATTTTGAATCCCGTATACAATACCACATGCAGGCCAGTCCTGTCTGACCCGCATACGTACCCCTCAAGGGTGAGATTTATTGCTACCCTGACGATGACCGACAACGTTCCGTTATATACCGCCACCTACATGCCAGTCCTGCTCGCCTTCTTCTGTCATAATTTTAATTGAGGTGTTCTTTTTTCTCCTGTAAAATGAATCCAGTCATTTTTAACTTTTTGGTCGGAGTTTTTTTTGCCCCTCACTTACCATGTTTCTCAATGGACTACTAATTCAGAAACTATGAATTGTATTTTGTAAAGATTCGGCCTGCCATTTCTAAAACTCACATGTAAATTTATTTTAACTTGCTTTGATGGGACACCGACGGGTCTTTAATAAAAACTAGCTATCTATCGTGACATAGTTCTTGATTTCCTAAAGATCGTCCTACAGGCTTTTACCCAATGGTGCCGCACATGGCGCCTTTCTCTCTCTTGGCATAAGTGCTCAGTCATGGTGGTTGGCGACGACCGCCAACCTCAACTAAGTATTGAAGGTCACGCCATAAATGTGCCTGGGGTTATTAAGGATCTGGCGTGTCATACTCCAAGAGTCTCAATCTCTCGGAGCACTGTGCCTTGATAGTCTCCAAAGCACGTAGAACGACAGGGTTTACCCTCCGAGACTTTAAAACTAGGGACATTAGAATTCGCCTTTACCACATGTACGTTAGACCTGGCCTGGAATACTGTTCGTTTTTATTTAGCCTCACGCTTGCTACAGGGCGGAAGAAAATATAACCTGTTTAACACTTTTTTACCAAGAGAATTTTAACCTCGGTACACCGACATTTGTCTTACCAAGAACGCTGCCGGCTTACAGGCCTTGATCCTTTTTGGTTCCGTAGATTACAAAAGGGACTATTGTTTGCTGTTTAAGCTCTTGTATAATCACACATTTAACCCACTCACTTCTTTAAAACATCATGTCCACCCTCGACGTAACAGTCACCGTGAGGTCTTTTTATTTCTGCCTCTGGCACGTACTGTCGGTTCTTTTCTGTAAATGCAATCGCTATTTGGAATAAACTACCCATGAGTGTGAAAACTCTGCAAAATTATTCTTTATTTAAGAGAAATTTTTCTCTATTTTTGCATTCAGATAAGCTCCCACAAATTTTGGGGGCTGAATCCACTGATCGACACTATCGTAGCGATGGCGTTTGTGGTCTCTGAACACCATGGCCGGTCTCACCAGGGACAATTTGTATGGCCATCAACGATAGCTGTTCTTCGGCGCCTCTATTCTGACTATCCTTAACCTCATGAAGGGAATTGGCGTCTGATAATTTCCGATACCGTGCAAACCCTACCTTCTGGATGGTCGAGAGTTTGTAAAAAGTTCCCACAAATTTTGGGTGTTGAAACCTCTGATCGACTCTACCGTAGCGATGGCGTTAGTGGTCTCTGACCACTATGGCCGGTCTCACCATGGAAAATCTCTTTGCCCAACAGCGACAGATGTTCTTCGGCGCTTTTGTTTGGTCTAGCCCCAACTTCATGAACGAAATTGGCGACTGATATTATCCGATACCGTGCAGCCTCTCCCTTCTTGACGGTCAAATTTTGTGGCCAGCAGTTTTTTTCTCCTGAACCCTCCAAACCATAAAAACCATCAACTATATTTTTATTTCTTTCCCACTGGCATTTATTAAAATCTTGATTATTATTATTATTTTATTAGACGCTCTTTAGTCAAATGAAAGTACTGCCGGAATTCTTCCGAATCTTTCATGTTGTCTGATCAGATTTCCTTCAAATCAGTAGGTCTCATTGCTTTATATTCATCCTTTCTGCGCCTCTTGATTTTTGGTTTTTTGATCGATAGGAGAGAGCACACGCAGTTAAAAGCAATATGAGCGGTTAAACCGAGTGGAGGTTGTGGATTCACTTCCCTTATGAGTCCTTCTTCTTTACTGAAAACGAGATCTAAACATTTAGATCGTTGTCTTACTCTCACGCCTGTTCCGAATTTTGTGTGTTCATTGAGGTATTCATTTAGGGATATTTGTAATAGCTTGTTGTCCAATGACGTGAACGGAGTGTTTGTTAAGGGAATTTTCCAGTCTATTTCTGGAGCATTAAGGTCACCCAGAAGTAGTAAGTTTTCCTGCTTACATAACAACTCGAGTACACTAAGTAATTCCATATCGGCGAATTCATTCGAACTGGGAGGCTGATAGACAATACACAGGCTCAGTGTCGGTAATTGTTTGATGCGTATCTTGCGTGAAATTATTTGAAAATTTCGCGGTGCCACATCGGATATTTCTTGCTGACAGCACGGAATTTTATTTGAGACATATATCACTGTGCCACCTCTTCTGCGTTGAAATCTGTCACAACGGAACACTCGGTAACCTTCAATACTGACTTCGCTACTACTTATTTTCTCAGTCAACAATGTCTTTGTTAGGACAATTATGTGAGGCTTCTGTTCAGAGACTAGTAATCTGAGTTCATCTCGCTTGTT
>CACRXP010000322.1:394804-408777 GCA_902702965.1 Spirometra erinaceieuropaei | reverse complement strand
TCACTGTGGGCCTCATGGTGGCTGTAGAAGGCTGACTCGCTTAGGTGATAGTCACCTCCGAACAGTTGATTGACACCAGCTGGGTATTGTTATCACGGGCGACTGCGAAGTGCTTGTGATTGGACGCTAGGTCTTTAAATAGTCCATATTGGGCGCCTAGAAAGTGGCCTACAAACACCATCTACGCGGAAGAATGCAAAAGAACACGCTGGAAAGTTAGGGTGAATGTATGGTCCTCCTGCTCGTGCGCGTAGATGTATAGCTCGGAGACCGGATATTACTTGGCGCAGCTTTTGGGCATAATGAGTAAAATCCACATCAACAAGGCTTTGAGGCGGCCCAGTAAAACAATCCCCGAGAATTCGTACAGAAGTGTCGTAAACGGCAGCAGAGGACCCAAAGTCGGGCGTGAGCGCGGCATGGATAACGAGCACGATCAGGGGCAGATGCCCTGTTCAAATGCGTGGGGTTATCATAGGCCCTGAGCGCGACCTTGAGTTGACGGTGGAAACGCTCGGCAAGATCGTTATGTGAGGGGTAGCAAGCCATTGAATAAATGTGAGAACATCAGAGAAGGTCAGTAAGGCCACTAAAAAGTCTAGATTCAAAATTCAGTCCGCGGTCGGTGGTACTAATTGAGAGGACATCAAAATGCAAAACCCACTTTTCCAGAAAGGCACGAGCAAATGTATCTGCAGTTACATTCAGGACGGGAGTTATGATTAGCCATCGCCTAAATCAGTCATTTGCATGTGCCAAATAAGTTCAGTGGTACATGTAAAAACGGGCATCGTGTGTTAACAGATGCATCTCACCCAGAAGCGCGTAGCGAAGCAAATTGCGCGACACGAGCCATAGGATTGTGCTGGGGGTGGCGAACATGGAGATGGACTGGATCTGGAGTCTAGTATGCCTATTTCGTTAGGTAAAATTCGGCTTATGCAGCAGCTTGACTGATCGCTCCAAGTCGATGGATGAGCGGGCAATGTCATTAAGTCCATAGCTTTGGTGTACTGCAAATTAAATAAAACTGGTCTACTTTTCGTGAGGAATACTTGTCAAAGGGATTATAGGCACTACTTAGTGGTTGATGTTTAGCGTATACACAATAATCTCTGCTTTTAGTATAATAAGGAAAATTCCTATGCCGTGAGAAATGGCAGGTAATTATCTAAAAATAGTGTCGCAGTTAGTTCGGGGGTGAAAATTTAGCGTAAGCTAAAAACTTAGGATACAAGAATGTCATGTATTCAACTGGTTTATGAGACTTGATGCCAACAAGGATACCGAAAAGTGATATGAAGGATATAAAAGTGATAGAAAATTGGTGCTGAAAATTGTGTCATGGATTTCGGCTATAATAAATATCCAGCAAAAAGGGCGTTGTAAACCAGAATCTCAAGATAAGGATCGTTGACCAAAAATGTTAATGGGGGGTACTGCTATGTGCTAATAAGGAGTTGGGTAAGTACATTCCAGATGATTTTTTGAGAGGGTCAGTTACCTCAGTACCATCTCCACTGCTTTGAATGCAGCTCATGGTTTTTTAATACTTCCTATTTGGAAGTTGTGAATACTTTTATCTGAAATTCTGTATTCAAAAAGTTAGATCACCAGGGGCACGAAAGATTTGCCAAATTTACAAAATACAATTTCTAAATTCTACTATACACCTAGCCGCTCACGCACACTGTTAGCGTCTACAGTGTCTTATTTTGACAGTGTTCATTTACTTCTGAACGTGCTCTCCGGACGCTCAAATGTAAACTTATCATATTATTATTAAACTGCATCGGATATTCTGTTTACTTTGTCAATGGCAGAACTCACGATCATAGGAGAGGTTTCGCAAAAACAAAAAAAATTTCAGCGAAGACTTAGTAATCCGCTCACATTGAAAGATAAGTCCCCACATTGGCTCAGCAATGGAGATCCAGCTCCGGTATAAGCCGAAGATTAACACACTAACCCAATAGGCCTTATCAATCCAAAGCACACCAAAGACGGATCACAGCCCTAGAGACTGTGTCAGTCAAAACCATTTACAGGGTATAATATGTATTTCATAAGAACTCAGGCCAAGACACAACTTTGGTAACGTCTCAATAGTGCAATAAACATGACACAACGATAACTTAATTTGCATACCGCACCCTTGAGTAAACATGTCAGTCAACAAAAAAATTTGAATTTTTACGATACTTATATCTGTCTATATTTGATTGTATTTTTAACAGACTGCCACTCATATATCCAGTTCTTGTATTCTTTACTTATGAGTCTGGATGTGGTTGTAAGCGCGAGCTCGGGAATGAGTACATTCTCATTTTTGTCAGCAGTGCAACGGGCATAACTGATATTGTCAGCTCTGATTGTTCTCCCACAAATTGACATCCCGTTAGAGAGATATGCATAACTGGCCCTCTCTAATTTGTCTATTTTTCTCCCCTCTTCCCTCATAAGTTTCGTATACTGTTTTAATGTGAATTTATTAACAAATAAACATGCGTTCCTAAAAAATCCCTGTAAATTAGCGAAAAACACACACAAGCCCACCTTGCTGAATCACAGATTGATGACGGTTATCGTATATTTTTAGCTCCTGAAGACGATGGCTTACACACAATGTCAACCTAGTCTCTCGTATGGACGTTTCTGAAGTTGTTATCGCTGCTTTCTATGTGGCCACCAGCACTAACATTGCAAGTGCTTCAGATAAAAAGCAAATGCTAACTTTCCCCCTCACTTCCGGAGATATATGCAAATGCCAGTCGTATTCATCGTTGAGGATCCTGGTTTACAGATGACGGAAGAATACCCAACTGTTCAGATGATAAAGTAATTTGTTTTAAAATTATTTGCGTACATGGTCATACTTTAGTTGTGCTATACTTTATGTTTGGACGGGAGAGGGTGGCTGATGACGACTTATGAACGTCAAATGGAAATGACAAGGCACCCTATGTTATTTAACAATACTTCTCTGTGAAGCTTTGACGCATCTGAGTACGTTTGTACATCAGACTTATGGTACTGCGTCTGAAAAAGTGCGTGCTTAACTTGTGCTCACTTTTGCAGTAAGCCAGTTTTTAAGGAAGTTTTGAATTCCCGAGTTTTAGTGGGTGGTGAATTACTTCACGGAGCAAAAGCCAAACGTTTGTGTGTTTATGCTGAAGGAATCGATTTTCAACGCATTCTGCGATGTCGGCTTAAATCTACCTAGGTCGCAGTACGTCGGTGCTGTCAACTAACACTAAGCGAAAAAGTTAACGAGACTATCTTTTACTATTTATTTTTTTACTGAGATGCAAATTAAATTGCTGGTGCTCAGGCGAACATAATTGCGATGGTTAACGACAAAAAATTCCCCCTCCGGCGTTGTGGAATCTGCTCGCAGACTGCGGTCAAACTAAGGTAGCGTGGACAATGACATCTCCTCCTCGGCTTCCCTGTCTCTCCAGAACCATTGATAGCTTTTGATGTATATTTCGTGTACTTCAATAGCTCCGAAAGGCCATGTTTTTATTATCGGGATGACATCCATAAGGCGCTGGTCCATTAATTCCTGAGAACCCCCATTTTATTGAGCATGCTCAGTAAGTCTCACTACATTGCCTTTAGTTCCGCATTTCCTCGGCGGGGGACCTAGTCTGATTCTAAAGGTCGTCTGCCATATGATGAATTTTTTAAACTGTATTAGGTGTGGATCCTGAATCTCACTTCGAAGAATTGCTATAAGAGGTCTTGACGATGGTAGCTCGTGTGGAATACCTGCTTTTCTATGCGGAAAGTTTTGTGCACACGAAAATCTACATCGTCTCAAAGAACATCGTTCAAATATTCTCAAAAGGGATTGAGGTCGAGTTCGATCCTTGCCTTTGCAATCTACGGAGGAAGATCAGAACCACACTTATAACGATATTGTGCTTACAGTCAAGGTGTCTGTTTGGTTATTTGGTGCTCTAAATTGTTGGTGGAGGTTTGACATCAGGAATAATAATATCCTGATCGATTATGTTACTTACGTCACTACGCATGAGGCTCCTTGATGCTTATGACGAACATTCTTCTCAGACTTCGCCAGTTTGTCTTTAAGTTGTTCTTGTTTTACCGGCGTTGAATACTCTCCGAACATCTGCCAAGAAGGAGCTTCGCTGCGAGTTAAACCTCTTTTGTAAACTGTTCGTGACCTTCTCCAAAGTCTTCCTTTTCGCCTCTTTAAATCCAACACGATTTTCGACATCAATATTTGGTTACACATTGGAGCACTTGACTGTGTGCCCAAATTGTCACTGATGCCGTCTGGACAAAATAGCAATTGCAAGTGGCATGAAGTATGTTGACATTTGCTAAGAGAGGGGCTTATGGTTGTGTTGAACTCCGTAGGAGCGATTTCTATTAAGCCAATGATAACCCTGCTTGAGGAAATTCTATCGGCCTACGTTATTTTACTTTTCGGAATTTCTGATTTGATTGTCCTTCAAGTGAGTAAACAGCGAACAGACTTTTCAAATTCGATATTATCAACTTCAGATTATCTATCTCCATCTCAGTTTTTAAAAATGCTCAAGGGAAACTTAAGTCTTATGCTTCTGCCTCAATTCTTAGGTATCGTTCGTCATTCTTTGGCTTGATAACAAGGCTATTCGGTCTAAAATTAGAAACATGCAAAGACATTTGACTAGAAGACTCTTAAGTGTGGCACATCCAGATATTTTCTACACAAATATATGCAAACTAACTAACCTAAAGCTCTTATGAGTTCGGAGAATAAAGCAGGTCTTTGTCTCCTTTCGGAATTAATAATAGTTCAAATCTTCCTTAGATCCAAGCTGTTCCAACCGCTAGCCATACAATCCCTATGCCGTACAAATTTCGTAATTCTTCATTGATTGTACCTTCTCCTGCTCCCCCCCACCTCTGAGCGCTCCCTCTGCTTTGCTTCCAGGTATACTTTCGTTTGGAAAAACCTTAAATGGATATAAGAAAACCAGATACTCTGCATACATTTAAGAGAAGGCTACGACTTTATCTGATTACTGACTCGATTAAACTTTTGTATTCCCATCATTTCCAGACAAGTTTCTTTATGATATTGACAAAGGGTCATTTGGAATTGAGGGCGCCACTACCAAATTACCGTATTCGCACACATTTCCTTTACTGTGTGGTTTTGCTTTGTAGGATCTCCCATCAGAAATTCCGATTCTTTCGATTTTTCGGTGCATGCATCGTGTCCTTCACGGATCATGGCATCCTTCCTTTCAAATCCTCTCAAAGGAGTAGCGAGGATAGGTTGACGTGCACGTTTTAAGACGCCTCCGTTTTGCTTATCACCGACACTTATCACGGATTTACTCTGGTCCCTGCGGATTCGAATGCCCATCCCCAACCGATGATTTTCGCGGCTCTTGATGTCAGTCAGTTAATATCAGTCAGTATAATTGGAGTAAACGACAGAAGCCCTGGAAACTCCATTTAAACGATGCAGGTGTGTAAAAGATTGGTTAAATTTCAATAACGTTGCATGTAGTCTTAACGTGCAGAATGCATAAATCGAATAGGGCACATAAATGCAATAAGGTATGGAATTCGCGAAATAACTGCGAAAACATCGATCACTGCATTCGCGCTGTGAAATTTTTTTTAGTTGGGTCAAGTTTAATGCCCACAAAAGTATCTATTTGCATCATATTAGTAGCATTTTGGTAGTCGTTTCAGTAATCCGTTTGATCGCGCTCGGACGGTTCGAGTTGCCTTTCAGCAGGTGATTATCCAGATGTCTCTTAAACACACTCACGGTAGATGAACTGATTTATAAATTTTATTTAATGCTAGTTTACAGGCATTGTCAAAGGAAGCGATTAAACACAAATCTGACCAGCAGTGAAAAAAACTCCTGAGCAAAAGGGATAAAAAATATAGTTGATGGTGGTTTTTGTGGTTTGGAGGGCTCAGGAGAAAAAAACTGTCGGCGGTGGTAGAATATCGACCGTCAAGAAGGGGGGAGGTTGCACGGGATCGGAGATTATCGGACGTCAAATTCCTTTCATGAAGTTGGGGATAGTCACAGTAGAGGCGTTGAAGAACAGCTGGTGAGACCGGCCATAGTGTTCAGAGACAACAAACGCCATCGCTACGGTACAGTCGATCAGTAGATTCAGCACCCAAAATTTGTGGGAGCTTTTCTGAATGCAAAAATCGAGTAATAGTTCTCTTAAATAAAGGATAATTTTGCAGAGTTTTCACACTCATGGGTACTTTATTCCAAATAGCAATTGCATTTACAGAATAGAACCGACGATATTTAACAGTATGTGCCAGAGGCAGAAATAAGAAGACCTCACGGTGACAGTTACGTCGTGGGTGGATATGATGTCTTAAAGAGGGGAGTGGGTTAAATGTGTGATTATATAAGAGTTTAAATAGCAAAAATAGTCCCTTTTGTAATCTACGGAACCATAACGGAACCAGGCCTGTAAGCCGGCAACGTTCTTGGTAAGACAAATGTCGGTGTTCCGGGGTAAAAAATTCTCTTGGTAAAAAAGTGTTGAACGGATTCTATTTTCTTCCGCTCAGTAGCACGCATGAAGCTAAATAAAAACGAACAGTATTCCAGACCAGGTCTAACGTACATGTTGAAAAGGCGCATTCTGATGTCCCTAGTTTTAAAATTTCGGAGGATAAACCCGGTCGTTCTACGTGCTTTGGAGACTATCAAGGCACAGTGCTCCGAGAGATTGAGACTCTTGGAGTATGATACGCCCAAATCCTTAATAACCCCAAGCACATTTATGGCGTGACCTTCAATACTTAATTGAGGTTGGTGGTCGTCGCCAACCACCATGACTGTGCACTTATGCCAAGAAAGAGAAAGGCGCCATGTGCGGCACCACCGGGCGAAAGCCTTTAGATCGCTCTTTAGGAGCTCAAGCACGATGTCATGATCTTCCGGCTTATATCTTTATGCAACTTTAAGATCATCGGCACACATGAAAGGCTTACCATTCTGAAATAAATCGTGTACATCATTAACGAAAAGGCAAAATAGAAGTTAGCCGAGTACACTACCCTGAATGACTCCACTCCTCACACGTGTGGGGTTGGAGATGGTATTGGAAATCTTAACTCGTTGTGTGCGAGTGCCCAAATAAGAGGATATAAAATTCAAAAGTTTGCCACCTATTCCGAAAGAGGACAATTTCAAGAGGAGAAGAGCATGGTCGGCACGGTCAAAAGCCTTAGTGAAATCGAAATATACTGTGTAAAGAGCAAAGCTATTGTCCCTGGATTGGAGAACATAGTCAAAGAAAGAGAGTTGACAGGTGTCGCAAGATCGAGCTTTGAGGAATCCATGCTGAGCAACACTCAGTAAGTTGTTCGCTGTTAAGTGACACATCATCTTATCCTTGATCAATGTCTCTAAGATCTTCGAAACTGCAGGGAGGGTGTTTATTGGCCGAAAGTCATCAAATGATGTAGATTTGCTGTGCTTAGGAATGGGCAAAATGTGTGATGCCTTCCACAAGGTAGGATAAGTTTCACTTTCAAGAGCAAGATTAAATATCTTGCATAAGAGGGATGGGAAGATCGTGTTTGCATCGGTTTTTAAAATGCTTCCTGGGACACCATCAGGGCCTGGACTATAAGATTGACGAAAACGCCGAATCGCAACAGTCACATCCCACAGAGTGAAAGTTATAGTTTCTAGAACTGCCCCGGTCAATGACTGGATGGTCGGAAGCGGAGTGGTCGAGTCTTCAATAAACGTTTTGGACAGGAAATCATTGAAGCTATCAGCGGTTAACTGGGCATCAACTATGGGATTTCCGAGATCGTCTGGAAGGATGGGATACTGCGTCTTTCTCTGAGTTCGTATTTTTCTAGAGAAAAGTTTCGAGACACTTAAGGAATGGTTTTCGTCAAAATGGACCTCTTCGCCTAGTTGTTTTTCTTCAGACAATCTCTTAGCTCGATCAAAAATATCACAAATCAATGGCAGAACAGAAATATCGTTCTGCAGATGGAAACGACGATAAAGCCTGCGCAATCTGCGACGAAAGGGTAAAGGTAGGAAAATCTCATCCCCAACATTAATAATTTTCTTACGGGGGACAAAACGAGAAATAAGCGGATCCAAAATTTCGTACAGTTTTGCAGTGCAAACATTTACATCAGAACTAAGGAAGAACTCAGTCCAGTCGTAGGAATTAAGGTGTGTTAATAATTCGGTTGAGCGAGTTGATCGGAAAGCGCGGAAAATGTTTTACTTTTGGGACGACATTTCGTCAGCCTCGAATTCCAACGTTGAAACAACTATGTCATGGCCTGAGCCCCCGAGTGGGCCTAGGGATGACACTGACGATGGCAAGCAGCCTCTACAAAAAATTAAGTCAAGTATACTTGAGCCTCGGGTGGGAAAATCAACAACCTGAGTCCACATCCCGACATCCACAGCCTCAAGAAAGTCATCGAACCTTCTGGGGCCTGAAGGCGGAGACCAGCGGACTTCAGGGAGATTAAAGTCACCCGCAACCAGTTGATACTTAAAGCTTAAGTCGGCCGCAGCATGAAATGCCTGTGAGAGTAAACGATCAAAATTGTCATTGGCGTTGGGAGGGTGACAGACGCAGCCAATGAGTAAGGAGAACTTATTTTTTAGTGCAAACTGGAGCCAGCAGCTGCCTTCTACTGTGGAAAAGTGCGGGAGGTCCAACGGCAAAAATGTAAGTGTTTGCTTAACGTAGACGCAGCTGCCCCCACCACGGCTATCTTGGCGATCATTTCGAATGCAATTGTAGCCTAGAAGAGAGAGTTCGGAGTCAGCTACTGAGTCTGATGCCCACGTCTCAGTTACTAAAACAATATCAGGACAATGGACGAACATCTGAGTCTGAAGCAAAGGCATCTTATTAAGCAAGGATCTGGCATTTAAAACAAAAAGTTTGAAGGGAAAGGCTGTTAGTTTTTGAGGGAGGTGGGCTACATCGTCCAGTTCTGGGCTGCCCACGGAGCAAACGGTCCGGATGCAACCATCCGGTTCTGCAAAAAATTTTGTGGCATCAAAAAATTCTGACGTGGATAAAAAGAGGTAGGACTTGGGGGAGGGAATGACGGGCAGGTAAACTGGTAACCATTGTTAGCTAACTTATTTTCAGCTGGAAATCCGCGGGGCAGATACTGCAACGTATTCCCGCCGGAACGAAACTGAGGATAGGATGAATTAACTGATTCAGTATGGACATTATCATGAGGAATAAATTGGTAAAACGGCCGTGGAGGAAACAGGTTAGGGGGTGGGGGGCGCATTGTTCCCATTGGAACAAGAGGTCTATTAAACGGTGGGAAAATCGGCATATTCGGCCTAACTGCCTCGATATGAGGGCTGGGGGGCAGTTGAGAACCCGCTACGTTTTGAGTCGGGGTATTTGAGGCACTGTTCGCCGATTGTGGAGGAAAACATTTTATACTGGTGCTGGATTTATTGGGTGTCCGAGTGGCTGAGACAGCAATTGGATTTGCCTTTGACTTAGGCACATGCTTAGGCTTACTAGGGGTTGCTGGGGGAGTCGATAGAGGCGTCTTTATACCAGGCGTGGTGGTGTGTTTAAAGAGGTCAGCATTAAAAGTAGTCGAACTCCCTACGGAATTGACTATGCCGTGACTTGCAGATGCCGCAGTTGGTGTCGTAGAGGACATATTCAGACTGACAGTAAGTGTCATTATCTTGGTGTTGGTTTTTGCCGATTTTAGTTTATTCAGTCTTCGCTGCAGGGGTGTGAGGTCTGGCGAAACGGAGCAGCGCCATTTACGGCAGATGTCTCTAGTCATCTCCCTACTCGACAAGATAAAATCGACTTCTATCATGGAAAAAAGGGTAACTAGTATCGGCGCATTACGGCTAAGCGAGCGAAGTCGCTTAGCTTGTGCTACACTGAAACTCAAGCCACAACTTTGTAGGAACAAATGCGCTCCCTCCATAGCAGATAAGTGGCTCGGAATGTTTCGCAGTACGAAATTATGCTTGCGTTTAATTCGTTCCTCAGTTTTCGAACTTATTACCCCAATAAGTCTAAAAGTTTGTTGAAGCACTTTTTCAGAAGTGCTGTTTATATAAATTAATAAATAAATAAATAAATTGTAATTTAATGCCAGTTTACAGGCATTGTCAAGGGAAGCGATTAAACACAAATCCGACCAGCAGTGAAAAAAAACTCCTGAGCTTAAGGCATAAAAATATATTTGATGGTGGTTTTTGTGGTTTGGAGGGCTCAGGAGAAAAAAAACTGTCGGCGGTGGTAGAATATCAACCGCCATAAATCAGCTGATCGATTATTTCGCCGGCTGATGGCCTGCTACGACTAGCAGAGGCGTATTTTTGGACGACTGAAGGGTCGAGAGGTTCTACATGTACTAAAGGGATTTGTGAGCTAATCAGATCTGCAGACGGCGAAGAACATATGCTGGCACCTGCTATGTCTTCAGTCACGATTTTAGCACCCAGAGACGGTGGGGAGGCCGCAAGCTTTCGCCTTTTAGCACGTGCTCTGCGGGGCATTACAGACAAAAAAAAGTTTTTCGTTGCAGAAGAAGGATCAAAACGTTGCCAACGTACGGAAAAGCGCACTGAATAGACAATATTACTGTTTTTTAACTACAAAAACTAGAAAGCGGTAGTAGGGAAAGGATTCACTACAATGGATTTTTTTACAAAATACGACTATTTTGCCAGACTGTCAAACAAAACTGGGAAAAAATTTTACTTTTAAAACGGACTTAAGTAAAAAACAGGCATTATTTACTTAAGAATATCCAGATTAATGCGGAGCTTCACTTATCTTTAAAATTGACATACGTCGGCAAGGAATTCCATTAGCGAATGACCCTCTGTGAGATAAAGGAGGTAAGCTGATTTGTGCGCACAGTTCCTTTTTAAGCTGTCAATCGTGTTGTCTGATATAATACTTTGGTCCCATTTTAAAAAGAGTTTTCCAGTTGACATCCAGATCAAGTCCTCTTAACAACAGGAACGTTGTTATGAGGGTACCTCTGTCCTGCCTGTAGTGGAGGGGTAGAGGTCCAAAGACCTCAGGCGCTGCTCGTATGTAAAATTTTTGAGTTCATGAACAGCCTTTGTAGCACGTCGCTTATCATCTTCAAGAATATATATATCCTTCCGAAGCCACGGCCGCCAAGCCTGTACCGCATATTCCAGGTGCGGTTGTACAAATGCCCTATATGCCTTGCCAAAGACATCTGCATTCAAGTTAATAAACGTTCTGCGCATCGCGTCCATGACCGACATTGCCCGCGCTGCGACTTTAGAACACTGAGTGGTGACGATTAAGTCGTCTTTAATGAGTACGCATGAATTTGCCCCAGGCAATAAAAGCTCGTAGATTTACTGGAAGAATATACACATTTGAGATCATCAAAATAAATGATTGCTTGTGAATATTTAACTGCTGCCCAGATCTCATTTATGTAAAGCAGGAAGAAAAGAGGACCTACAACGGCACATTGGAGGACACCACTTATAATAGGGTTTTCACTATAAAGTAAAAATCCCACTAAAATCGTCTGCTTACGATTAGACAGGTATGACTTGATAAAGTCTGTTGCGGGACTGCAAATTCCCAGAGCTTATAATTTAACCAAGAGTCTTTTATGTGACACATTATAGGAGGCTTTACTAAGATCAAGATAAAAAACGACAGCAGATAGATGACCATTACGAAAAGAAGTAAGTAGATTGAGAAACGATAGATGGCATGCTTCACAAGAGCGATTTGGTAAAAAAAACCATGCTGGGAAGGGCTAATAACTCGAATGACTATGAAAAAGTCGGTAAATTTTAAAGCGATAAAGTGTCAGACTCATCCGCCGGTAGTTGGTTGGATATAGCCGTTATTCTACCTTGTGAATAGGTACGATGCTTGCCAAATTCCATGTGCCAGGTAGTCTACCAACTTCCAGCCATTATTGGAAGATTATACAGAGCGGTTCTGCTAAGTATTCAGCTATCTAGGAGTGCACCTGGGATCTCATCCTGTTCAGGCGCCTTGGTTGTATCCAGCTTATTTAACTCTGTTTAAACTAAATGCCGTGTAAATAATAATGTTTTTATAAGTGGTTGGTTGGCGATCTGTGGCAGTGAACAGGACTGGAAAAGGGGTTCCGTGGTAAAGACATTTTGGAAAAATTTTGAAAGAAGCTTGGCTTTTTGATAGCCATCTCACACAATTTACTTATTTTCGTGCTTTAAGGCTGCGAGATGGTCCCGGTTTCTTGTATTGCTTCTGATATACGCATGCAATGCTTTAGGCATTTGGTGTGCCTCTTCCAGGAGCTTAAGTTCATAAGAAGCACGTACTCCACTGATGAGTCTTTTATGAAAGTTTCGATGTTGTCTTAATACTTGAAGATTTTTGTGCTCTCCGCTTGTAAGAAGAATTTACCCAAATAGCGTTTTATTCGGATTTCCTACTTAACCGCTGTTATCAGCCATTTCGGTTTGTTTCGGTCGGATGTTGCTTGACAGGACAGCATCGTTCAATCGAGACTGCCATAGTTGATTCGAAGGTTCCACAAACATTCTTTGACATCTCCTTGTAATGCTTCCGTGCATAGGGCGTGTCCAGTCTCCGATTTCATTGGCTCAGAGTTACCGCGCCAGACAATTCTTAACGAAGTTGAGCCTCGGTCGGGGTCAGCTACGAGTCTTGGAGAAGGTGACACGATCGCTGGGACAAGAGCTTTATTAGCCTGACGTTTCGGATTCCTGATCAAATCCATCATTAGAGGCAACAGAAGATACGGGTGATTCACGAACAAGGGCTGCAGTATTTATAGGATGCAGTCGTCATACTACCGTTACCTATGAACATTCACGCCTACCCCCCCCCTTCATCCGGGATCGTTGCACTTGGTGTGCAAATTATTTGATGGCCGACATTCGTGTCGTTAATTGATGCAATTTGATCACGTGCGTTAGATGTTGGTGCGATGATGGCTCGACCATCTGACGCACCGACCCTGGTATTGGGACAAGTGTTCACATGTGCGCTCCCCGCGTGCCTAATTACCCTTCCTAAACAAGGTCTCAGCGCCGAATATGGAAGGGGAAGTTCATTGCACTTGTTAATTGACAGGGGGGCAGTAAACCATGATTCACGTAGCTCCCGACTCACGCAGTTGTCACCTCTGGCAAAAATTTCGGCCTCGTCGAATTTGCATGCGTGGCCGAATCTCGTCGAATGACCCGCAACTTGAGATCTGGCGTCATTTCTCCGCACCGCCGCAAGGTGTCCGGTCATTCTCGTTCGGAGATGTCTTCCGGTTTCTCCGAAGTAGTTGCTTTATCCGCAAATGCACCAGATCCAATAAACGACTTCAGGCGTTTCTTGCCATGGCAGCGAGTCTTTCGGTTTCATTACCGACCCCCTGCCATCTCTCCAGGAAACCATCAGGGCCGTGCAGCAGCTCTCCAGCGGGAAAGCACCCGGATCGGACGCAATCCCTGCTGAGGTCTACAAGCACAGAGGTCCCCAACTGATGAGTTACCTGACTGCGCTCTTCCTGGAGATGTGCCGTCAAGGTGAAGTACCGCAAGATTTCAAGGACGCAACCATCGCACATCTCTACAAGCGAAAAGGGAACCTCTAACTCTGCGATACTCACCGTGGCATCAACTTGCTGAACATCGCCGGGAAGATCCTCGCTCGCATTCTTCTCAATCGTCTGAATAATTATCTGAAACAGGGTCTTCTACCGGAAAGCCAATGCGGTTTCCGTCGTCAACGCGGGACCAGGGATATGATCTTCGCCGCCCGTCAACTTCAGGAGAAGTGCCAGGAGACGCGGACCCACCTGTATTCTAACTTCGTGGACCTGACGAAAGCCTTCGACACAGTGAATCTTGAAGGAATGTGGAAGATCATGCAGAAATTCGGCTGTCCGGGGCGATGCGTCCA